>CAJRST010038333.1:74507-85566 GCA_907169785.1 Menidia menidia
CCCCCCCCCCCCCCCCCCCCCCCCCCCCCCCCCCCCCCAGCTCACTGCACACACAGGACAGCCAGGGCTTCTGTACCAGTAGGTCTTTCCTGAGACAGCTGGTGCAAAACCCAAGAGGCCATACAGGAGGACTGTGGAGGCAAACACCTGCAAGAAATGTGGCCAGTTTCGTACAGCAGAGACTGGACATGGTCAGTTCAGGGGGAGGGTGTACTGCCCGAATTTCAGGCAGTCACTAAACAGTGGCTGGAGGATATGAGGAAGAGGTTCCCAAAATAAAGACACTTAATATTTGTACATAGTTATACATTTTTATATTATTCAACTTCTTAAAGTTTATATCTATGTTGTGTGTCTAAACATACATTTTGTACAATTGGCTGCCTATATTAAGTTATTACATGAAATACACACGTATTTTACTAATTAAAACTAAATTAGGATTTTTAAAAAGAACTTAACATTTTTTGAATAACTTTCTTTTTATTAAATATGTTTTTTGTCTTTTTGAAGACAGAGTACGGACGATCACAGCCTCTGGCTCAGCTTTGTTGTGTGGAATTAAGAGGCTGCAGTTAAGAGGCCTGATGTTGTCCAGATATGAATGTTTTCATAAACTAATGTCCTGTTGTAGTGAGCTGCAGCCCAGCGGGCCACAGTCTGACTGAGCTCGTTAGCCTGAAATGAGGAACACCTGTCTCCACTTGAGCCCATTTGAGTTTAAAAAAAAATACTGCCAAAACCCCATTCATTTAAAAGCCTCAGAAGGTGGACTCTTTACATCCACCTCAAGTGAACGTTAATGAGTTTCAAATTAAATCTGTCTCACTCTCAGCGGTTATTCCTCAATCTACACTGAGGAAAAAGTGGATTTGTTTGAGTAAAAGTGAACATCAAACACTTTGATGATGATTAGGTCAACACATACACACACCATTTGTTACCACATTTCAATGTCAGCTACATCAATTACGACCTGGCCTGTTCATGACCCGAGGTAACTAGCCAATAAGACTTGGTTGTGTCCAGTCCTCCTTTGAAGAGGCGGACAGAGCCCAGGAGATAATGCCCATCACACCCAGATCTCAGGGCTCTTTGCCCACTGAGACCCAGAGAGAGGTTTTTGTCTGTTAGAGCCCGGCTGATATACTTTTCCTGTGACCCAATAAATGTCGTTTTTATACTTTTGATCTACCCTGGTTTATTCTCGGGTTTCCAACTAAAGAACCGGGCCAACACTTTGATGTTACGCTTAACATTAAATGGTAATAGTAAGTGGTTAAATGTCCCATTACTCCTCTTTATGAGCTGTGGGACTGTCTGCAACCTCAACTGGGACATCGTGTTCCTCTGCGAGCCATCTAAGCTCATCCACAGACACTTCTGCTTGACCTCTGCCACCAACCAATGGGGTTTGGAGAAGATTTAGGCCACGCCCATCACTACATACTGAGCCTCTGTGGCACAATTGCTCAGAGGGGTAGACTGTTGACTGGAAGGTTGGGGGATTTAGCCCACACTGGGACATCCTGATTTATGCACATCAGCAGCAGGTTGATGTAAATCTATTTCCATGATTATTTCTTAACCTTTTCAGGTAACTGCCGGAGATTTTATGTGCTGGACGAATTAAAGCAGAGTGTGAAATATCACAACAGCTATTAATTGGCTGCACGGTTATTGAGCCAGGATGAAAAGGTGTGACTGTGTAAAGCCAGGTGAGGATAGCTTGGGCCAGAAAATCGCTATTGTGTTCCCACAATCCATGTCCACAGCCAATGTGAGGGCTAGTGGCGCAATGGATAACGCGTCTGACTACGGATCAGAAGATTCTAGGTTCAACTCCTAGCTAGCTCGACAGGAGCTGCTTTTATCTCCCAATGCCGTGCTGATTCTTTGGAGTGGCAACCATTAAACGAGTTTACCTGCCTATCCACACCCGAGCTCACAATGGAATTCAGCCAATGAAGATGAAGCCTGACTTGGAGCGCATTAATCACTTTATTATTCTAAATATGAAGCGCATAGTTTTGCACAACACATTCAAGAAATGTGTCCAGTTCAGAATAGCTTAAATAGGACACATCATATATAGAGGGCTTATTTACCGCCCCCCTGGTGAAACTCTAACTCAGGAGTCACCAACCTTTTTGAAACTGAGAGCTACTAATGATATATTATTAATGATTGATGATACTCATTTCTATGAATATTCTGTGTGTGTGTGTATGGGTCTGGTTGGAGTGAGTGTGACAGTGGTTGTCCTCCAGTCTGCTCATGCCCCCCCCGTTTATACAGGAGTATTGTGTTATAAAGACAAAACCATTCCCTGACCGGGAGTCGAACCCGGGCCGTGGTGGTGAAAGCACCAAATCCTAGCCATTAGACCATCAGGGAGACTTTGTCCTCTTCTTCTACCTTCATATTCATATTTCCTGAGGCCTTAGTAAATAAATAGAAACAAGTTCATTAGCTTCACTTACTTTCAGAAACTACAGGCTGACGTCATAAAATCTTTGCTCTCTGCACACTAGAATTTTTTGACGCCTTTTATTAAAAAGATTACAAAATAATGGGGTAATGCAGTGTGGTGGTCAGCACTATGGCCTCACAGCAGGAGGGTTCCCAGGGTGAAGCGTGAGAGGTGTGTATGTGTAGTGGTTGAGAGGGTGTGTGTTTTTTCTTTTTTCTGTGCCCCTTTTTTTTCTTTTTTTTCTTCGATCAGGATTCAAAAGGTCCTTAAAAAAATCAAACCACAACAAAAATTGTGGCTGAGCTAGAGCAACAAACTGAGCTAGAAGAAGCTTTTTACCTATCAGCTGGGAGAAAGCTGAGTGGAGGCAGCAGAAAACGCTCCAGAAACTGGAAAAGTAGCAAAATGTACTAAAATGTGACAATAATTTAAAATGTTTCTTTATCAAAGGAAACACTGTAATGTGTTCCTGTATTGGTAAAGAAGGATCCACTCCAAGCCTCGCAGACCACAATCATCTACTGACTGTTCAGTAATGTGTGTGGACTGATGCGTTCACTGACTCCCTGTGAGGCTGAGTCCTGTCTGCCTGCTGCAGATTCAGGCTCAGTGATATTCTAGGTTCGGGAAAGGAGACTGGCAGTAGCAGGGTCTGCAAGAGAGTAAATAAGACCTACAACCCACACAGGACCACAGTTTAGGAGACCGAAACATTTCTTTATGTAGACATCCTGATGAGTTTCATTTGCCTTCTGTTGAATCAGAAAGCTCTTCAAAAACTATTTACTAAAAAATAATTCAAACCAAAATGGATGTAAAACAAATATATAGTAATAGCTCATAAAATGAGGAAAAACAAAACAGTAAATAAACCACTTTGCTTCCAATGCTCCCCGGTTTCTAACTGTCAGTCAGTCTTGGCTAAAACAAACCAACCTGAGGTTCAAGCAGAATAATAAAAAGTGTCAAAACAAAGGATGAGGAGCTCTCAGATGGGTTTCCTTTTGGCTTGGTTCCTGGTACAGAAAGCATCCCTGTCCCCCGTCCTGACACGCAGAAAGCATCCACAGCTGTAATGAAGTCCTGGACCACGGTGAAGCAGTTCCTCACATGGCACAGATGGAAGTGTCCCTAAAAAAACAGTCTGCACACAGGTATGCAGAACTGTTCAACACTTTAATGTATTTTCTTCCCTTGAAGTTAAAATTCTAACTAGTTAACTATAAAAATGAATGACGTATTCCACTTTTACACATGAAATGTAAACGCCATAACGCAGCATTCCTCTGCATCACCAGCAGTTACAACAACAGCTAATGCACTTGAACTGCACATAGCCTCGTTAGCAGGCCGCGGCTAAATTAGCAGGCCGGGAGGAAACTAAATGCTAACCACTTAATCAAATAATCAATATAAATCCATCACAATGTCATGAAAACATACCTCCATGATTATTAAACATTTAGTGACTATTCTGACTTGTTATTTATTTTTACAATGCATTGAACAACGACAAGGCTAATTGACTGAAGCTAACTGACCAGAATAGGTCTAAAACTAAATCCTTTGGCGTCTTCCAGATAGATACTCTTTGTGGTAACTCACAGGAGGCCTCTGTATTTAACATGGGAATGGTTTATTTCCAATAAGTAACACTGTACAGTTCCATCACATTCACGCTTCTTCACTTCTTCACTGTAACTAACATTCCCACCAGGTAACACTGCGCTCCCTAGTGTACATGTATATATCGCCCTTCATTTTTTCCACAGTTAACTCTGAGCTTCATGGACTGAGTTAGTGATGCAGGTTACCCTAAAACAGTCCATTCATAACAAAGAACTGCCTTCTGCAGCCTCTTTGTTCCACACACAATCCCTGTCAGCACACAGCTGTGATCGTATAGTGGTCAGTACTCTGCGTTGTGGTCGCAGTAACCCCGGTTCGAATCCGGGTCACAGCAAACTGGTCAAAAAGTTTGAAGTTCACTATTATTTAGACAAATTAACTGTTTGGTGACTGTTGATTGGGCTGTGCGTTCAAATCCCACTATGTACTACAGTACATGGCACAGTGGCTCAGAGGAAGTGTGCTGGGCCCATAACCCAGAGGTCCACATCTCACCATGCCAGCAGCTTAATGCCACATCTAACCAGGCAGGAACAAGCTCCTATCCTGCTAGCTTTCAACACTTGGTGGCCGAATGTGTTATTGATTAGGACATAGTTTTTGATTATGTGACTGGGATCTGTAATTTGGTGAATCAATTAGACCTACCAGACCATGGTGGCCTCAGAGAACAGGTCAGTAAATTCTCAGTGAATTATTTCTCATCATAATAATGTTGTGACCACCACACGCAGCAGAGTGGCGCAGCGGAAGCGTGCTGGGCCCATAACCCAGAGGTCGATGGATCAAAACCATCCTCTGCTATCTGAAACCTTCAAGATTTTTCTCCCCTGCTTGTAGGTAATTTACATCTCAACAGTTGGTTCTTAAAATGTGGGGCACATCCCCTTGGGAGGTTGTGTAAGAATTAATGAAAAGAATCATTGGTTGACTGAGCATAATGGACCGTTTTTTGAGTGGGCTCCTGTAAAGCACTTTTGATTTTAAAACCAGTTCCACTGAGACTTGAACTCAGATTGCTGGATTCAGTGCGATGGCCTTTACTCCTTGGAACCCTATAACCTTTATTGAGTTACAACCCTCTACCAGGAGAGCATTTATCACCATCCTGCCTCTATGCTATAAAGTAAAATATGTTGATATTGGTAACAGGCTTAAAATAGCTGGAAATAGCTCAGCTGGGAGTACATTGCATGTAGAAAACGTTTAATTTCAGGTCATTTCCACTCAAGTGGGAGAGCGTTAGACTGAAAATCTAAAGCTCCTGTCCTTTTGCAGACAGTAGATGGGAACATTGTACTTTGTTAGACATAGACATAGACGTAGACAACTTTACTGTCATTATGTGTGTACGGAGTGCACACAAAACAAAATTTCATTGCATACAGCTTTAGACAAGAACAGGATTCAATAATTTAGCAGTCTAATGGCAACAGGGAAAAAAGCTGTTGTATAGCCTGGTGGACCTGCAGCGGAACCTTTTCCTAGAGGGCAACAGGGAGAACACATCATGGAGGGGGTGTGAGGGGTCTCCAATGATATTACGGGCTCTGGACACGCAGCGCTGGGGTGAGATGTCCTCAATGGAGGGAAGAGGAGCCCCGATGATCTTCTCTGCTGTCCTCACCACTCTCCTCACGTTCTTCCAGTCGGAGGCACTGCAGCCTCCACCCCACACAGAGACAGCTGGTCAGAATGCTCTCTATGGTGCATTGGTAGAAGGTGGTGAGGATGGGCGGGGGCAGGTGGGCTCTTCTCATCCTTCTCAGGAAGTACAGGCGCTTCTGTGCCCTTTTCACCAGTGATGTGGTGTTCACAGACCAGGTGAGGTTGTCTGTGATGTGCACCCCCAGGAATTTGGTGCTGCTGACCCCCTCCACAGCTTAGCTGTTGATGAGTAGTGGAGCGTGACCAGGCCGGTACTTCCTGAAGTCAACGATGATCTCTTTCGTCTTCTCCACGTTCAGTATCAGGCTGTTGTTTCTGCACCAGCCCACCAGCTGCTCCTCCTCCTCTCTGTAGTCGCGGTCGTTGTCGTCTTTGATCAGGCCCACCACCGTTGTGTCGTCTGCAAACTTCACGATGTGATTGGTGGTGAACCTGGGGGCGCAGTCATGTGTCATCAGAGTGAACCGCAGGGGGCTCAGGACGCAGCCCTGAGGGGCGCCCGTGCTGAGGGGGATGACATCAGAGGTTTTTTGTCCGACCCGGACTGACGTCTGTTGGTGAGGAAGTCTAGCAGCCAGTTGCGAAGAGGTGTGCTAAAGCCTAGGTGTACCAGTTTTTCTACCAGATGCTGTGGGATGGTGGTGTTGAACGCTGAACTGAAGTCCAGGAACAGCATCCGCACATGGGTGTTCTTTTCCTCCAAGTGTGTCATGCTCAGGTGAAGAGCGGAGGAGATGGCGTCCTCAGTGGAGCGGTTTCGCCGGTAGGCAAACTGGAATGGGTCAAATGTTGGGGGGAGACCGGAGAGGATGTGATCTTTCACCAGCCTCTCAAAGCACTTCATGATGATGGGAGTCAGTGCAACGGGCCGGTAGTCATTGAAACAGGTGACTTGAGGTTTCTTTGGCAGTGGAATGATGGAGGCAGACTTAAAGCTGGCACTGTGGCCTGGTCCAGCGAGGTGTTAAAAATGTCTGTGAGGACACCAGCTAGCTGACCTGCACACTCCTTGAGCACCCGCCCAGGTATGTTGTCGGGACCTGGGGCCTTCCGCGGGTTGACTCTTCTCAGAGTTTTCCACACGTCGGCTGTGTCAAGGCAGAGTGCCTCCTCTTCCTGATGGGGAACAGCCTTCATTGCTGGAGTGCTGTTTAGTGCCTCAAACCTCCCGAAGAAGTTATTTAGTCCATTGAGGAAGTCAGCATTAACTTCACCCACCGGGGGGGAGGGCGTGTTGTATTCAGTGATCGCCCGTATGTCTTGCCACATGCGTCTGGTGTTACTGGCGTCGTGGAAAAGATCCTGGATTTTTTTACTGTGCGTCCACTTCGCTAACCTGATAGCACGGCTCAAGTTGGCTCTCGCTGTTCTCAGTGCCTCCTTGTCACCGGACTTGAAGGCTGAGTTCCGTGCTTTTAGCGCTTGGCGAACCTCCCCAGTCATCCAGGGTCGCTGGTTGGCTCGGGTGATGATTTTCTTTGTGGCGCTGACGTCCTCGATGCATTTGTTGATGTAGGCTGACACAGTCATGGCATACTCATCAAGGTTTATCATGTTGTCATATGTTGCTGCAGCTTTGAACATGTCCCAGTCAGAGCACTCAAAACAGTCCTGGAGTGCCTCCATGGCCCCCTCAGTCCACACCCTCACCTGCCTCACTATATGTTTAGCTCTGATCAGCAGGGGCCTGTATGTAGGACTTAGCATTACAGAGAGGTGGTCTGAAGAGCCGAGGTGGGGGCGTGGGGCTGCTCTGAATGCGTCTTTTATATTTGTATAAACCAAGTCTAGAGTGTTCTCAAAATCCACGTGTTGGTAGAAATGAGGGAGAACAGTTTTCATACTGGCCTGGTTAAAGTCCCCTGCAATGCTGAAAACACCCTCAGTGTGTGCAGATTGCAGCTTGGAGATGGTCCGATAGAGAACACACATAGCCTCTTTAGAAAATACTAAATAATACTAAATTAATAATGTTTGCTTTGTGCAGGTATTGACGTCATCTGTTTTTAGCTCTGTGTGACGCCTGAAAGCAAATTATATGTTTAATGAATAAAAGCAGCACAATGAAGGTTTGAACAGCACAAACAAAGCACTAAAAACTGAGACCAGTTTGGTTTCATTTGGAACTCGATGGTGACCTTTGGATGACCTAAAAACTCATTTCTAATATCTCAGAAACAAAAGCAGCACAAACCATGATTTTAAGGGCACAAACGGAGCTCTAACCATTGAATCTATTTGCAGGATTTTTTAGGTGGGTGGGGTCACTCAGCTAGGAAAACCTACAGCTAACCCAGCGGTGCGTCCACTTATTTCAACTGAATGACTAATATGATGGACTCCGTCCATACCATCTGCCCAGAGAGATCCCTCATGTCATCATTGCTGTCCTGTACATCCCTCCTTCTGCAAACCCAACATCTGCCTGCAGCATCATACACACCTCCATCTCCAAACTACAGACGCAACACCCCAATGCCCTCATCATCATGTCGGGAGACTTCAACCACGTCACCATAAACAGAGTTCTCCCGACCTTCAAGCAATATGTGAGCTGTCCAACCAGAGAGGAGAGGACCCTGGATCTGATGTATGCTAACATTAAGGACGCATACATCTCCTCTTCTCTCCCCCCTCTGGGCAGGTCTGATCACAACCTTGTCCACCTCACACCTTGCTATGTGCCTCTTGTGAAGAGGGTGCCAACGACCACAAGGACTGTGAGGAGGTGGTCGGAGGAGGCTTATGAGACACTGCAGGCCTGCTTTGAGTTGACAGACTGGACTGCACTTTGTGAGCCCCATGGGGAGGATATCGATCGGCTCACAGAGTGCGTCACGGACTATATCAACTTCTGTGTTGACTGCAATGTCCCAGCTCGGACCGTCACCTGCTATGCCAACAACAAACCATGGATCACTAAGAACATCAAGGCCATCCTTAATGAAAAGAAGAGGGCTTTCAGAGATGGCAACCGTGACGAGGTGAGGAGAGTACAGGGGGTACTCAAACAAAAAATTAAGGAGGCCAAGAACAAGTACAGGAGAAAGCTGGAGAATAAACTCCAGCATAACAACATGAGGGAGGTGTGGGGTGGCATGAGAACCATCACCGGGTTCCAGAAGACCGGCAACATGGGGTTGGATGGCCGAGTGGAACGAGCCAACGAATTGAACCTATTTTTCAATAGGTTTGATACTGAGGCCCATCCCCCACAAGCCTCCGCTGATGGTTTCCCAACGACGACCACTCCACCTGATGCCGATGGTTTCCCAACGACGACCACTCCACCTTCCCCCACTCCTCCTCCTTTCAGACGCCCTGTCTTCTCCTTACCACCTCATTCCACACCCACCTACTCCACCCTTCCCCCCTGCTCTGCATCGTGTCCTCCACAACCTGAGGACTTAGCCCCTCCCACAACTGTCACCTCTTCAGTGTCCCTCACACCTGACCTGGTTCGAAGACAACTGACCAGACTCCACACCGGCAAAGCTGTAGGCCCTGATGGTGTATTTCCTGGGGTGCTTAAAGCTTGTGCCGCCCAGCTGTGTGGAGTCCTTGGTCTGGTCTTCAGCCTGAGCCTGCGCCTCCAGAGAGTCCCCGTGCTGTGGAAGACGTCCTGCCTCGTTCCTGTACCTAAGACGCCGCGTCCTAACGGCCCTCAGGACTACAGACCGGTGGCACTGACGTCCCACATCATGAAGACCTTCGAGAGGCTAGTTCTGGAGCAGTTAAGGCCTATGGTCAGGCCCTTCATGGATCCACTACAGTTCGCCTACCAGCCCCGCCTAGGAGTTGAGGACAGCATCATCTACCTGCTGAACAGAGTCTACACTCATCTGGACAAGCCGGTGAGCACTGTGAGGATCATGTTCTTTGATTTCTCCAGTGCTTTCAACACCATCCGTCCGGCTCTACTGGGTGAGAAGATGACGGCGATGCAGGTGGATGCCCCCATCGTGTCCTGGATTGTTGACTATCTGACGGGCAGACCACAGTATGTACGCCTACAGAACTGTGTGTCTGACAGGGTGATCAGCAACACCGGGGCCCCTCAGGGGACTGTCCTCTCTCCATTCCTCTTCACCGTCTTCACCTCAGACTTCAGCCATTGCTCTGAGTCCTGCCATCTTCAGACATTCTCTGATGACTCAGCAATAGTTGGCTGCATTGAAAGGGGAGATGAAGGTGAATATAGGACTGTGGTGGACAACTTTGTCACTTGGAGTAAACTTAACCATCTGCAGCTCAATGTGACAAAGACAAAGGAGCTGATAGTGGATCTGAGGAGGGCCAAAACACCTGTGACCCCTGTTTCCATCCAGGGGGTCCCTGTAGACACTGTAGAGGAGTATAAGTACCTGGGGGTGTACTTAAATAATAAACTGGACTGGACAAGAAACACCGAGGCAGTCTACAAAAAGGGCCAAAGCCGACTCTTCTTCCTGAGGAGGCTGAGGTCGTTTAACATCTGTCAGACGATGCTGAGGATGTTTTATGAGTCTGTTGTGGCCAGTGCGATCTTCTTTGCTGTCACATGCTGGGGCAGTGGGCTGAGGATCGCAGACGGCAACAGACTTAATAAACTGATCAGGAAGGCGGGTGATGTTGTAGGGGAGGAGCTGGACACTCTGTCGACCGTGGCAGAGAGGAGGATGCTGTCCAGGCTTAAGTCCATCATGGACAATGTGTCTCACCCCCTCTACGACACACTGGCCCAACAGAGGAGCTCCTTCAGCAGAAGACTCCTCTCACCCAGATGCACCACAGAGCGCCACCGGAAATCCTTCTTGCCGGTGGTCATCAATCTGTACAACGCTTCCCTCTGAGAGTCAATCTTAATCATTGACACTATCCACCTCTCATTTTGTATATATCTAGCTATATTTATGAGGAATTTTGTATATATATATGTATATATGTATAGACATGTACATATGTATATGCCTTTGTTTTATTTTGCTTATGGAGCCTGTAACAAAAATAATTTCCCTCTGGGATTATTAAAGTATTTCTGATTCTGATTCTGATTCTGAAAAGGAGGAAAACTAGATATTTTCAGTAACAAATGTCTTTAATTGAAACAAGGAGACATGAAAAGAAAACACTGCATATGTCAATAAGTAAATCTACATTTAAAAAGTGTGATACAAGTTTCATATATCAAGTGGTTTCATGTTTCATTACAGGACGCTGTCAATAGAGAAATGAACATGTAACATCACAAAACATTGTTCATATCAGCAGCTTTTCTGAACATTCATCTATAATCATCTACTTCTCCAA
>CAJRST010038345.1:1212-12927 GCA_907169785.1 Menidia menidia
GTTTTATTGGAATATTCTTTGTCTATTTGTATAAACCTGCCAAATTTCCACGATTATCACTAATGTGATCAGATTTTTGGGAGGATTGGACTCACAAAACAAACAATTGTCTGTTTTTTCTTCATGTTTGTGGAGCCAGAACAGTTTTTCTTTGGATTTATTCAATAAAATGCTGAGTTTTGTGAATTTAAATGAGTATTTATATATTTTTGTATTTTGATTTGTTTAGGAACAGATTATTTCCTTATTTATTTATTTTTTCTGTGTTGTCTAATCATTGTAGGCCTGCTCATCGGACTGTCCCAGACTGCCAGAGAGTCCTCAGAGTGTCACTTAGGGACATGCTGGACACACACAGGAGGCTCCTGGATCAGCAGCACGTGGAAGAAGACCAAAGCATGCTGTTCCGTTACTTCTGTGAAGCCATCCTTCACAGGATTATCGCAGGATTAGTCTGTAGCCCAAAAAGAACAAGACTAAATTACTCCAATTTTGAAAATCAACTGCTTTTGACACTAACTAACGGACTGCTTTATGATGCAGGAAGGGAATACACAGTGGGAAAAGCACAAGCGGGGAAGATAAAGGGAGGGACACTATGGGGGAATCTGTTTACAAAG
The DNA here is from genome assembly GCA_907169785.1 of Menidia menidia. Classification (NCBI taxonomy): domain Eukaryota; kingdom Metazoa; phylum Chordata; class Actinopteri; order Atheriniformes; family Atherinopsidae; genus Menidia; species Menidia menidia. Next base: position 1,833 of record CAJRST010038345.1, read on the forward strand.
ACATTGTGTGTTGTAAGGAGCCCTAATCACTATTGTTCTTGCATGAACACTACTTTTATGTGACCTACTGGGGGAATCCCAAGTAGCTGGTTAAGAGAAAAAACCTGATTAAGTTTACCCGGAGCTTTGTCCTGTGGTGGGCAGTAAACTTGTTTCCTTCTGACATCTACTGCCAAAGACAGACAGAGACAGAACAGTAGATCCTCCACAGCTCTGAAACACTTTCTGCTTTGCTGTCTTCAGGGACTAAGTGGAGACAGGTGTTCCTCATTTCAGGCTAACGAGCTCAGTCAGACTGTGGGCCGCTGGGCTGCAGCTCACTACAACAGGACATTCAGTCTCATCTTTCTCTCTTCCTCTCCCTATGGGCCTGACCCTGAAGAAATAATGGATATGGTGTAGTTAGATTAGTTTACAATGACTGTCACAAAACTCAAACGGAGGCTAGATATAGCACGGTGTCATTATATTCCTTACAAAAGCTGTGATTTCCCCTAAGATGACTACTATGAAATAGTCCTCATATGATGATGTTTATTTCAGACATACCTGGAAACAGGACAGCTTGGGGTTTCTGTAGTTTGTTACTGTGGGACAGAGTGGGCTAATGTTTCCATTCACTTCAATTCATTATGCTAAGCTAACACAATTGTAACACACTGTTTTGTGTTTTGTGGAAAGGAGGTGTGTCCCAAACTTTTCATTTATTTCACATAGGATTATTAATACTAGGGGTTAAAAATAGCTTAATGCACTGTGTTTTCATAGTTGACAAATAAATATTTGGTTTTTGAAAAAATATAAGGACAGTGAATATATATGAGCTTCTATCAATTCTGAAATATTGGTAATAATGTTCTGCATAAAGTAGGAAAAATCTATCAAGTTATAAAAAGTTATACTTTGAGCTGCTATTTTCCAGTGAAAAATTACACTAAGCACTGAATTCTAAAGGTAAAATAAATAAACAAAACAGTGTGTGTGTGTGTGTGTATCAAGAATTCAAAATAAAACAGTAAACGTGTGCGTGTTTGTTTCAGTGTGTGTGTGTTAAAAAATTATTCAAAATAAAATAAATAAGATAGTAAGGGTGTTACAATTGAAGATAAACCAAAGAAATGATCGAATTAATCTGTAATCGATGCAGACTTCTCCCAAGCCTCTAAAACAAAAGCAACACAAAAACAAAAGCAACTGACTTTTCAGTCATCCAGACTAGATGCCACTTGATGTAAGGAAGTTGAAAATCCACAAATATTCCACACAGAATGGTGATTGTTCACAGAAATTCACACATAAAATTCGAGAAGCTATTACAAGTATTTACAAAGGCAATAAACATAATAGTCTTTAACTCTAATAACAGTCACAGAACCAGGTTCCTCTCCTAATTTATTCATTGTATAAAGTGTTTGTTCTTGGAGATGTATGAGAATTCATTAATTATCATGATCTTTAATATGTTCACCCTTTAAAGCCTGATCCCAACAACATTTTCTGGAGATGTTTATTTGGCCCTTTAAAAAATATGAAGATTTTGGTACAAATGCATATTTCTAAAGTGGAATCTTGAAGGTTTTAACAAACTTTTAAACTTCTAACTTGAAGACACTGAAGCAGAACTTATTTTACAGTTCTTAGATATTTAAAAAAAACTGGAGGCTAAAAGCAGAGTGGAGAAACAATGGTGAGCAGTGAACCTCAGAGACTGTGAAGCTCATTGCTGCTGTCTGCTGGACATTAAATCCTCCAGCTGCCAGTGTTTCCTCATACAGGGACAGTTCTCCTTTTTCTGAGTAGAATCAGAGAATAAGAACCTGCAGAGTCCTCTCAGTCTCTTTCCAGATGTTGGTCCTCTGTCTCAGCTCATGAAAACAGTCTGAGAGGTCAAAGGTCAACGGTCAGTCTGGGTGTTGAGGAAAAGCAGCTTCATGGACCTTCAGGGTTCTGCTGGACAGCCGCAGTGAAATGAACCTCTTATGAGTGGATCCATCCTGGCTCTCTGGTTCTGGACTCTCTGTTTCATGCAAACTCAAACAAAAGGTCCTGGTTCCCCCGGGGACTGGAACCAGGCTGTGAGGCGATGGTGCTACCCACCACACCACCGTGCTGCCTGTTTTTAATTTCTTCTCTTCAAGTCAGTAAATCTGTTACCTTCTTCCAATATTTGACCATAAATAGTAAAAGCAAGTTCACTTTTTTATCATGTAATGGTCAGATAGACCTGATAACAGCAGGCAGAAGTCTACAGACAATAACTCTGAATAATCACACTGTTATTTAAAAGATTCGTTTTTTTTTTTTGCGTCATGTTTTTGAAAGGGCCAAAAAAAAACACATTTTTTTCTTGGATCAGGCTTTAAAGGATGAGGATATTAAAGATCATGATGTTAATTCTCAAACATCTCCATTAACAGCTACTTTATACAAAAATTAAATCAGAAGGTGGACTTGGGGCTGTTCTCGGACTTATAGGACACACCCTCATTTGATGTTTACCCAATAAAAACTGTTACATGAGTGTTGCTGAAGATGTACCACTATTTCAATACACTTTGATACATCCACTGCTGTTGTTTTGGAAACAATACACGAAGAGCTTGTTTTGTAAACACAGAAGTTAAACATCTTTCTGTCCTGGTTCCTTCTGTCTGACCCTGATCCAAATAGACTGTGTGTGGGTTTATTGAGGCAGGATGAAAAGGTGTGACTATCTAAAGCCAGGTGAGGATAGCTGGGGTGCAGGTTTTGTGAGCAGCTGAGCCAGAAAATCCCTATTGTGTTCCCACAATCCATGTTCACAGCCAATGTGAGGGCTAGTGGCGCAATGGATAACGCGTCTGACTACGGATCAGAAGATTCTAGGTTCGACTCCTAGCTAGCTCGACAGGAGCTGCTTTTATCTCCCAATGCCGTGCTGAATCTTTGGAGCGGCAACCATTAAACGAGTTTACCTGCCTATTCACACCCGAGCTCACAATGGAATTCAGCCAATGAAGGTGAAGCCTGACTTGGAGCGTATTAATTAATTTATTATTCTAATTATGAAGCGCGTAGTTTTGCACAACACATGGAAAAAATGTGGCCAGTTCTAAATAGCTGAAACACGACACATCATATATAGAGGGCTTATTTACCGCCCCCTGATGAAACTCTAACTCAGGAGTCACCAACCTTTTTGAAACTGAGAGCTACTAATTATATATTATTAATGATTGATGATACTCATCTTTATGAATATAACAAGTTCATAATTTCACCCAATTATCAGCAAAGACAAAAAGGTTGTCTCACACCGACAGCCCAGAGGGAAAGTGCCCCGCCTTTTTCTCTGTAAATGACATGTTAAAATGTTCATCTTTAAATGAATTTAAAGCACTTATCATATAAACAAAAGCTCTAAGTCCAAGTGTTTTAGTTTCCCAGTAATGTCCGTCAAAAATGCGAGGTCAGGTGTCCCCTAGCAGGGAGACATCTTCACCTCGGGACTGCACGAACTCTTTGATTTCACCCAAAAGAGACAAAAAACAAGTAACATCTTCCTCCCTCCACAACGAACTGTTCTGTCACTTTCTCTGATCTGCCCCGTTGGTATTGTGTTATAAAGACAAAAGCATTCCCTGACCGGGAGTCGAACCCGAGCCGTGGTGGTGAAAGCACCAAATCCTAGCCATTAGACCATCAGGGAGACTTTGTCCTCTTCTTCTACCTTCATATTCATATTTCCTGGGGCCTTTGTAAATGAATAGAAACAAGTTAATTAGCTTCACTTACTTACTGAGACTACAGGCTGACATCATACAATCTTTGCTCTCCGCACACTATAATTTTTAGAGGTCTTTTATTAAAAAAATTACAAAATAATGAGGTAATGCAGTGTGGTGGTCAGCACTGTGGCCTCACAGCAGGAGGGTTCCCAGGGGGAAGTGTGAGAGGTGTGTATGTGTAGTGGTTGGGAGGGTGCGTGGGCTTTTATTTTTTGCTCGTTTGTTTTTTTTGTCCCCCCCTTTTTTTTTCTTGGATTGTTTTTTGTTTTGTGTGTGTCCAACTGGAGTGTTTGGGGTTCTGATTGGGTCTGGTTCTGGGTCCACTATATGTCACTTTAAAAGAAACTCAAGGAGCTCTGAAACACTTTCTGCTTTGCTGTCCTCAGGGACTAAGTGGAGACAGGTGTTCCTCATTTCAGGCTAACGAGCTCAGTCAGACTGTGGGCCGCTGGGCTGCTGCTCACTACAACAGGACTTTAGTTTATGAAAACATTCATATTTGGACAACATAAGCAGCATGACACAAACTTAATGCAGAGTAAACAGGAAGACTGAACAGGCCGTATTGAGTCCAATAACATAACAAAACCGTTTCAATAGGGATGAACTTGGGATGTGACAAAGCAACATTTAGCTAGCACCAGAGCTCCATGAAAGAGATGAAAAACAACAACAAAGACAAACCACATAGTTACTAAAAAATACATGGTTTGGCATTGGTCGAATAGTAACACAATAGTGATAAGTAATAACACAACAGTCCATCTTAATAATAGCAGAGCTGCTGTGTAAGTTTGTGTGAACGATTCAGGATTCAGACATACCTGGAAACAGGACAGCTTGGGGTTGCTGTAGATGTTACCGTGGGACAGAGTGGGCTAATGTTTCCATTCACTCAATTCATTAGGCTAAGCTAATGCTATGCTAACTCTTTAGGTAAAACATGACACAAAATTGGACATTTGGCTGGTGTTTGCTGTTTGTCTAAGACCAGCTGGAGGGATAGAACCAGGAGGCACAAACACACACCCCATACACTTATAAACCCCCCATGCAGCCACATCATCACAACGGCCCTGGCCCTGGTTCCTCGTTTCTCTTTGGGCGGGACTCATGTTCATCATTTAGAAGATGTTAAAGCCTCACTGCTTTTGAAAAGGCCAAAAAGATGGAATTACATCCCATATGTGCAAAGCTCAAAGGATGTCCAGAGAAGAACTTAACTTCTTCAAATCAAAGTCAGGCCAATACTGGTCACCAGCCTAAAGATTTAAATCCTGGAAATGATCAGTGGTTGTTCAATTAAATGAAAAGGGTTGTCTTTGAGGAAATGGATAATAGTCACATTATTGTGAGGTTGAATGGGGATCCTTCATCCACAGCTCAGTGAAAGCCTCACATGGTCCTCCATGTTTCTCTGTCACCGGACCTTGACCTCTGTCCTCCTCCCATGCTTAGGCCTCATTTTCTGACAGCATTGTTCAGTGGAAATGTGGCACCTTGACATCAAAACTCAAACAAAAATCCACCTGGTCTCATCCCTCACTGTTGGTGGAAATTTCTTGGTATCCTATTAAACTTTATTAGTGGTTAAGTGGAGATTATGGCTAGTGTTGATACTGGTTTGTGAAACAGACATCAGGCCCTGTAGCCTTTCTCACCTCCATCAGATGGTTTCTTTGAGTAATCCTTCTTAGATCTTTGTGGACAGCATCTGAACCACCTTTTTGTTATTTGTATCCAGTGTTTCTCCACTCACTAATACATTTGTTATAAGGGCTCGTCCGGGATTTGAACCCGGGACCTCTCGCACCCTAAGCGAGAATCATACTCCTAGACCAACAAGCCACTTTTGCAATGGCTCAGCCACACTGATTATGGTTTAAGTCATTTGGGCTCAGGAGGTCAGAATGTGAAGGGAATCTTTGTTATATTTATTTAATTACTAACCACAAGGTTTTGCACAAAAAGTACTTAAACAGGACACAGCCAATACAGAGGACAGATTTATTGTCTGGCTGGTCAAACTCTAACTAAAGAGCAGTGGCTGGGACTAATTAGAAGGAAAAAACGTATGTGTACACATACACATACTAGGAACCAGGAAAAATTCATCACTTCAGTCAGTCAGAAAGTACTGCAGGAAATGCAAATATTTTAAAAACACTGTACTTTGACCTGCTATTTTCTTCTTCAGCCAGCCTAACACCAGTGTTTCCCCTGAAAGATGGAGAGAATGAACCAAAGCAGGTTAACTCTGACAATGGTCATCCTTTTTAAGGTAAAACATGTCCACCTGAGGAGGAAGTTTATATCAAAGCATCTGGCCACAGGAGACATTTTCACAAAGTCTGACTTTTACTTGAAGTGAAGAAGACACTTCACACTCAGTTTAATAAGGGATCTGTGTCATGGTCCAGGACACACATGAGAATAAACAAATACTTTATGAATGACTGAAGATATTCAGGGCTCCACATGTTTCAAAGCCTTTTTCATACAAGTTTTACACAATCATAACTATATGGCCAGTATGGGGCTTGAACCCATGACCTTGGCGTTATTAGCACCACGCTCTGACCAGCTGAGCTAACTGGCCTGTTTCACCAACCTGAATTAAAGCTTCTCCTTCCATATTAGATATATATATATAACAATAAACTGTTGTTCTGGGAGTGTTGAAGACAGTGGTTTGACAAGGAGTGCTAACAAAGTACAATGTTCCCATCTACTGTCTGCAAAAGTACAGGATCTTTAGGTTTTCAGTCTATCACTCTCCCACTTGAGTGGAAATGACCTGAAATAAAACATTTTCTACATGCAACGTACTCCAAGCTGAGCTATTTCCAGCTATGTTAAGCCTGTTACCAATATCAACGTATTCTACAGTGTAGCATAGACGCAGGATGGTGATAAATGCTCTCCTGGTAGAGGGTTGTTACTCAATAAAAGCTAAAGGGTTCCAAGGTGTAAAGGTCATCGCACTGAATCCAGCAATCTGAGTTCAAGTCTCAGTGGAACTGGTTTTAAAATAAAAAGTGCTTTACAGGAGCCTTCTCAAAAAGCTGTCCATTATGTTCAGTCAGCCAATGATTTTTTTTCATTCATTCCTACACACCCTCCAAGGGTATGTGCCCAACTTTTTAAGAAAGCGACTGTTTAGATGTAAATAATGTACATGCAGCAGGGAAAAATTATGAAGGTTTCAGCTAGCAGAGGATGGTTTTGATCTATCGTCCTCTGGGTTACGGGCCCAGCACGCTTCCTCTGCGCCACTCTGCTGTGTGTGCTGTGTGTCAGGGCTAGAAGTGAGAAATGATGTGAAAAACCTCATGTCACTTAATAAATAATGTTCAGGAAGTATACCTATACTTTAAAGGAAAAGTTCACCACTTTATCTTGTGATTTAAGTCAACATTTATTGCTGTTAATGTAAGTATAGAAAATGTAACAGAATTGGTACGAGGGTACACCAACCCATTACGTGTTCAGGACGGACTGCAACCTTTGGGACAGTTTTTAGTAGAATATCGTCTGCTCACCCTCATTCAGGGCTAGAAGGGAGAAATTGTTATGTATGTGAAAAACCTCATGTCACATCACTAATAATGTTCAGGAAGTATACCTATACTTTAAGGAAAACTGCACCACTTTTTGTTATTGAGCTAAATGTTAGCATACCAGGGGCTACAGGTTAAATGCACCTTTGGTGGATTGATATGTGTGTTATAAATTTGCACTTGAACGCTAAAGAAGGTGTTCACTGTATCTGGTGATTTAATGTATTGCTGTTAAACTCGGAGCTTGGTGTTTCATGTGGTCCACAGCAGACATCCAGGTCCAGACTGAGACCTTTTCCAGATGTTTTTCTAAAGGTTCATTTAACATTAAGGGTAGCATAAGGCTATCAGATTAGCATTTAGTTGTGTGGAATAATGGATAAGGCCATAAGGTCACTGTGTGTTGATTGTAAAAGGTCTTTCACAAAGTCAGAGCAGCTTCACTTACTTTCAGAAATACAGGCTGACATCACAACGGCCATAATGGCATCAAACAGTCAACACTTGATGGACAAATGTGTCATAGTTTTTGATTATCTGACTGGGATCTGTAATTTGGTGAATCAATAAGACCTATCAGACCATGGTGGCCTCAGAGAACAGGTCAGTAAATTCTCAGTGAATTATTCCTCATCAGAATAATGTTGTGGTGTTGTTGTTGCTGACCTCTGACCCGGACTCTTAGGGAACCACTGAGCTCACACAGTGTTTTAGTGGTTTGAAGGAAACCATTGACAGGAGAGATCATAGTGTTTATAGAAGCTGTCTGTATGCTGTGGACTGAGCAACATTTGGATAGACGCTGGTAGACAAAAAGAAGAAAAACTCCTTCCTTCGAGCCGGAGTTGAACCAGCGACCTAAGGATTTCAATCATTGAACATCTACAGTGCTCTGCTCTACCAGCTGAGCAATCGAAGGGATGGTCACAGCTGTTATGTGACTGTTTGCTGCCATTACGGCCGGTGTGATGTCAGCTGTTTAATGTCTAACTCTGTTTTTGATACCTGATGTTGTCAAAATGTGAATGTTTTCAGCTTTTCAGCAACTATTTTACTAATAATTCCTTTTTTTTTCTTCATTGAATATGTTTTTTGTCTTTTTGAATCCACAAAATCCTTTTTTAGAGCCAAAATAAGAAGTGTTCCTTTAGTTTTGCTGGTGTGAGACCAGAGTTGCTTTAGCTCCAGCAGAGGCTCCGCCCAGCCCCTGAGACCGACTTATCAAACCCCTAGGGTTCATAGAACACGGGTTAAGAGCCACACATAGACCACATAGTGCGGTTTCTGGATTCAAAGCATAAAAATCATTAAAAAATCTACAACCTCTGTGCGGAGACCACAAACACAGCCACTTCTGCAGCGATGAGTCGGCATTTTCTCAGCACGGATCTTCACCAATTAATCCTCTAACCCTCAGCACTAACCCTAACCCTGGCCACAACTGGAATCCCCTAGCACTAACCTGAATCCTCCCACTACTCAATTAAACCTAACCCTGACCCTTTTCCAAACCTTAACCCCTTTCCCTGACCCTAATTCTAACCCTAACCACACCGACCCTAACCTTACCCTAGTTGGACCCCCCACCCTTTACTTCAGAACTAAAATCCCAGACCCCAATCCCAAGAGCCACCCTGATCCCAACCACTCAGAATCAGACAGAAGCTAGAACATAGGACAAATGAACCAGAGCCCACGAACTGACGGAGCCACAGTGTCCATGGAGCCCAAACAGGAGCCCAAATAGCCCAAGTTACCTAGAAATGCCATGTTCTAGGTGGAAGAAAGTAGGATGATACAGGAAAGGCTAAGGAGCTGGAAGGAGGAAGAAGGACACAGATGAGGGATGAAGGAGAGGTCAAAGGAGAAAGACAAAAGGTCAAGGGTCAAAGGTTAAAAAGGAAAATGAGGAAAAAGCATATCATAAAAAATCATATTAATGCTTAAAAAATTAAGGGAAATTAGAAGAGGGAGTTGCAGTCAAAAAATAAATCAAAAAATTAAGTTAAAGTAAGCTTGAATGAGTCTTAATCATAAAAAGGGCCATTTAAAAGTTGAAGGGAAAAGGAGAAACACACAGAGGGAAAGTTGGGTGGGAGGAGCTGAAAGTTTGGTGGGCAGTCCCAGAGGGAGTTTATCAGGGAGAGGGCAGCTCCAGAGCTCATTCTGCTTCTGTCACTTGTGCCGCCAGCCTGATGAAGACCTAAACCAGTCCAAAGCTAGCAAGGGAGGCACAATGTTTTGTCTGTTATTTTAGTTTATTATAAATGGGGAAATATTTTCATATTTGTATTTCATATTTTTATTTAATTTAATTAAAAAGTACAAAACCTGCACAAAATGATTAAAGGGCAAACCATGGAGCCAGCCACAGATTCACACAAATAAAGACGCAACACCGTTGAATTAAAAACACAATTTTATTGGCAACACAACAAGTTAAAAACCCAACCCTACTTCCCTGACAATGAATACACACTTACCTGAGATCCATCCCGATCCTGGAGAATCTGGTGTAACATTGGTCACTTATTCAGTTATATCATAGCTGAGAAATACACAGATTGTATTATGTTTTTTATTCTGGTTCCAACAAGCACATCATGTGGATTATAAGGAGGGGGCGGAGAAGGGAGTGCTCACTCCGGATAAAAAAGAAATCAAAACCCCCAGTCAACCAAAGACTGAATGAATTCCCAAAGGCCACAATGATGTTAAAAAGTGACATCCACCATGGCTGTTTCAGCTTTACACCTGTTACACCAATTGACAGAGTTCCATAAGTTCCAACAGTGACACCGAACAGTGACATCACAATACAGACAAGTCAAAACATTATAACATAAATAAATAAAATATATACTAACGGCCAATCTAAGGAAAGGGCTTGAATCACAACAATGGCTGTTGAGATATTTCACATTCTGTTCAAATGCCATATCTTTGTTCATTATGTCAACTGGAGAGTCATTGGTCTAAAATCTTAAAAGAAAGTGAACAAGCCTGTATGCAAGGTGCTGTAGCTTAGCTGGTCACAGCCTCTGTCTTGTAAACAGGAGATCCTGGGTTCAAGTCCCAGCAGTGCCTAAGTCCTTCATATGACTTCCTGTTCTTCACACAGTTAACTCTTGTGCTTTAGCTATAGAACAGTCTGTTGCTCTCTAAACAATTATTTGTGTCTCTTAACTTCAAGGATACTTTCTTTGAAGTTTTGTTTAAAAAGATGACAAAACTATGGTGGCACGACGGTGTGGTGGTCAGAAGTGTCGCCTCACAGCCACAGGGTTCCCAGTCTGAGTCCCCAACAACTTTCCTAACAGCTGAGTGTTTCACACAGGTAACAGAAAGTCACACCAACTGGTTCATGACTGGATTTGGACCTGGTCAATGTTATATCTCATTTATCCAGCTGTCAGTGAAGTACACCTACACTGGTGGCCTGAAACACACATGCAGAGAGACTGGCCCTGACAAGGACATTCTGCACAGAGAAAACAGTCAAATCAGAGAGAGGATGCTAGTAATTGGTGAAATAACCACATTTTACTCTGATACTCTCATTAGGAAGTGTTTAGTTATATCCAACATACATCCCCACAGGATTGATCATCTCAGCAGGCCTGGGTAGCTCAGATGGTAGAGCATCAGGCTTTTAATCTGAGGGTCCAGGGTTCAAGTCCCTGTTCAGGCTTTGGTCCAATCCTTTGCAGTCCTGATGAAGCTCACAGAGAATTTCCCATGCAATTTCAGTTATGTTGTGTCTGGAGT
>CAJRST010038367.1:0-26282 GCA_907169785.1 Menidia menidia
ACCGAGAAGGGTCTGTCTGGTATTCAACTTAAACCGCATTCAACCATCATTGAAAATAAAAAGAGCTCCTTCTTTGAGGCAAACACCACATTTCATATGAAATGAGTCAATGACTGAACAAAGTAAAGACATTTTCCATGACTGTCATTAAAGATTGTGAAGTTTTAGACCACTTGGGAAACATCTCCCATGGAGAAACCATCACACACACACATTCACACATATTTCTGTTTAAACCTTTACAACCACAGTCACACAACAAAGGATATCACGAAACGCGAAAGGAACCAGGGAATTATCAGCAAAGAGTCGGATGGAGGTGAAAAGAGGTTGAATCAAAGTAGCTTCCTTTGAGTGGTCGTGCACTGATATCATCCACATGCACTAATAATTCTTTAACAATGAAAAGAGTATGACAGCCATATCGCTGAGTTTGAAACCCTCAAGGCTAACATCGACTTAGGATTCAACCTTTGGTTTTTTGGGATTTCTGAAAAGAATTCATAGTGTGAGTCCAAAACTGTGGACTGCCAATTTTCATGCATTTGTTTTCCTGCGTGTGTGTGTATATATAGATATTTTAAAAATGCTCCACTGTCCACTGATGGATTTGCCACATCTATTACAAATGCTTTCTTCTCTATTTTGTTGGTCTGCCATCACCTGTTTCTCAGAATGGATCTGGGTGTCCCACAAGATCCCAGCCCTGGAATTTCCAGCTACATTTGGAAGTTTTTCCAACTTTGACTCTGAGACTGCATACATCTTCCTGTCATCTTTTTTGTTTCCCATCACTCCTTCGTTGCGAGTGTGCTCACCTTTACAGTTATCTGCTGGTTTTGTGACGTCAGGCGGAATTTATTTAACTATTTTGGCCATCCTGTGAGTTTTTTGTGCCTTTTGTGAACAACAGGTAGTCAAACCTGCCTCTGGGTTCTCTGAAATTTGCTCCCGCTGGGGGGATTCTGTGTGGCAGTTCCTCTGTCTCTGAACTGTTCTTGGCACTCTGAGCTGTGATTGGTCACTTTGGATGGGACCTCGATGCTTTACAGTGATGTTTATTCTGGATATATTTTATGTAGAAACAGTATTTGTATGCTTTTTTTAAAAATGAGAATATACTAAATTTGAAATTAAAGCAGAGGTTCCATTAAAGCTCTTATATTACTAAATCCACACACCATTTTACAGGGATGCTCGGTGCATCCTAGCTCACAAACCTTATCCATCCATGTTCCCTGATTTGATTTAGGACTTTTGTATTTTCCAGCTTGTGCCTGTTAGCCCTCAGGGTTGAAAAGATGCCAACTTAAGCTTAACGTGAAAACATTAGCACGATTGCCCTCCAGACACAAAAACCTGGCATTTCAGAGGGAAAAATCCGTGCTCAAATCCCAAAAATGACTTACTTTATCAGACGTTTTCCACCAGGGAGCAACGACTACATATAAAGGAGATTGAGTACCGTCCTCGCTGCTGTCTTTGCGTCCCAACGAGAAAAAAAGTTGGATTCTGCTTTATACTTTATTCTGTTGGAAGTCTTTGTCTCGCACCCACATGCAGATGACCTTCCCACTATGACTGCTCTGTTCACTGGTACAGGAGGTGCATGAGCGCTCACGATGACTATCCCTGTGTCTATAAATGGAGTCCAAAGTATTGCCTGTCCACTCCCACTGTCCTTACCAGCTACACACACATAAAGGTGGTCAGACACACAACGTGATTTGGGACATGTTAAGTTTGGCTACACAAATGCTATTTCTGGTTACTGTTTCTCTTCTTCTTTTTTTTTTTAATCCAAATCTTTTTTGCTGCAGTTTTTTTATTTGATATAAATTCAACCAAGTTCATTTTTTAAAAGGGTCCCTCTGATGTGCAGAAAACGTGCTCACTGGCGCCGCCATGTGTTGGCATGTCAGAGCTAAGGAACACTTCTTTGAGTTTTATCTGTTTACGGACAGTATGTTTTCAACATGTCTGAATGTTGACACATCTTTCACATAACTTATATCTATTTTAGTTTACTTTAGAGAAAAGGTGTGACCTTTACTCACTATTGCTGCTCTAAAACCTCAGTGAACGCGTTTGCACTGACGCTGCCGTAACAAAGGCGTGGATGAGCTTTACAGGACACTGATACAACCCCATGCTCACATAGGATTAGTCTCTTGACTCCTTCTTCTAAATATCTCAAACAAAATTTGGTTTGATGTGCATGCGTGTATCCACTATTCACACCAGTTGCATTTGAGAACACAAAAGTCAACACGGCTTTGCATTAGTCCATTTCTTTATGAAATAAAGTGTCAAATGAATCGACGAAGCACTTCCAACTGATTTTTAAAGAGAGCTTATCTTTAAACAGAAGGGCGCTTACACTGTAAAGGAAAACTATCATCATATTAAAGAGTACAAAATGGGAAAATGCGGTGTTTGACAGCTTGTACACCAGTTTCATTTGAGCAATCAGCTCTCTGGGCTGTAAAGCAGCACCTAAAATAAAACAAGCCTAATTGAGCAGTTTGGTCATTGTCTTTGAGTCAAACATTCTGATGTAAAGCAGACCGAACTCTGTCACAGACTTGGAGCTGTGTTTAAAGTGATGGGACGGCTGTAGCTCATTGGGTGGGGGGGGGCTCATAATCAGAAGGGTCCTGGCTTCCCTATTTGGCTCTGAACGCAACGTTACTAGTATATGCATCCACTGGTGTGTGAGAATGTATGAACTGAAACGTTGTGCGTGATGGAAAGATGCCTGCTGTGTAAAAGTGGTTTCTTACAGTTTGAAAAGGAGTGTGTGAGTACAGCTATTTTACCTGAAGTCTGAGGTATACAGCATGAAGACGCATGGAGAATACACTCCTGTGTGTGCTGAAAATTTGAATACACAGGGCTTCAGTCTCACAAGCTGCGAATGCTGTACGGTGTTAAAAGCACCTGAAAAAGAAAAAGAAAATGACCTTCCCTGATCCAAACGGTTCAATCAGCTCTCAGTGATGATGCTGTCTGAGGGATGAAAGATCACGGATGTACATTTAAGGCTTGTTCTACCGACCTTCAGCGTCAGCTTCTCTTAGTCCGGCTTTTTGTAGAGACGGGAATAAAATCACCTGTTATCATCAGCATCCCAACGATGTGCTTAAAGATATACAGATGTAGATCTTAATAAATACAGATATTTTCTCCTGAAAACAAGTCTGACATAAATCATGGAAAGAACATACAGAATGACCCAGGTTAAAAACAGAATCTGTCAAATGTTTCTTTAGTTTAAATGCTGTTTGCACACGAGGAAGAGCAGAAAAACATAATTAAACAACAATCTAATTGTTCCTCAGTTCAACCTTTATTCAAACAGGTGAGTCAGTCAAGAGGGCGACAATCTGATCCTCCTACATCACTCCATCTCTTTAGAACATGAGCGTCAGCTAATCAACAGGAAGTGTAAACAAACTTATTACAATATTTCAAAAACAATGACAGTTCCATTCCTCTTTGCAGCACGATGACGTATTAATAAAGATTACAAATACAAATGAAAAATAAGTACTTGCTTCTGCCTTAATAGTGTAAAAAAAAACTTCATTACGACAAACGTGCACTTGTTCATCTTCATTTTCAGACTCGTTTTTTTTTTTCAAAAAGAGCAACAATAAACCCAGCGCTTATGGTTTCGAATAAATAGAGCCGTCACATGACTAAAGGAAGTACAGAAGAGAGACAAATCTATAAAACCGGTTTTCACCTCAAGATCAGAAGTTTGTTTCTTATAAATGCTTGAAGCGCATATCACGTATCATTTCATTTCCTACCTTTCAGTAAAAAAGAAAGAGCGTTGCAAGAGAGGAGGGTAGCAAAGAATAAGAAGGGTGTCGATTATATTTCTGATACAGTTACAGCTTCACAGGAAAAGTCTTTAAGAGAGCTACGATGAATTTAAAAAGTAAAGTTATACATGATCATGATTCATTTTCTATACCTGTGTGGGAGGGGATGGGAGGGGTCTGCTGTCCCTGGGCGCGGGGGGTCGGGGTACTCCCTGGAGTCCATCACCACCACAAGAACATCTCATAACAGAATGATGACCACAGGAGATTGGGCCTGAGGTGAGACCGATTCTGGGTCAGCCAGGGGGAAGAGCATACTTAAAATTCAATGGACTTTATTCCCACCCGCAGTAATCCTGAAGCTCACCTCAGGGCAACAGGCGATCCAAATAAGTTAAAAATAAAAAAATAATTGAAAAAAAGGGAGAAAACTTTTATGGCTAGCCGAATGAGAAAACGGGAGAAATTCGACCGATAGGGAAATGAATTGGACCCTGACACAAGGACAGCAGATCTGACAGGAAGCGACCAAACGCAGCAGGTTTGACTAACGACAGCTGCACAAAGGGACGAGGACCCCGGAGTCTCGTCAATCCATTCCACACACAGACATTTAGATGCTGACTTCACGTGGGAGGACACAGCAAACTCTACTCAACATTTTACGAAAAATAGCCCACTCGCAAATTCATCCCCGGTGAAAAGGCTTAGGTACAGCTTCAGCCCAGCCTCAGCTTGGGTATATATATATATATATCTCAGGAACTGGTCGACGGCTGTTTCGAGTCGAGCTCTCTTTTAAGACATTGGAGTGTCAGGAACAATAAAAACAAAACGCTACACGTCCAACAGAACCAAAGATGACACACACACTTGTTTTTTTTTTTGCTGCGTTTCTGCAGGATCGGAGACTAAGAAAAGCGGGCGCTTGGTCTCTTAGTCTCAAAGGAAGTTATTGACAGGAAGGCTGCAGAGCACAAAGCGTCAAGAGCGGGACGGTTCTGGTGTGAACGTTGGTCAAGGCCCATTAAGCGAGCCGCATATCATCTATGAAGTCATTTAGCGTGAAACGAAATAAGAAGCTGACAAATAAAACTTAGTACAATGTCGCTATTAAGAAAGTCAGAGTAAGGAGAAGCCTAAATTGAATATGATTAGGAGTGTTACGCCTCTGCTGTCCTGTTATTTGCTGGACAGCACTGTAGAGCTACAGATGTTTCGTTAGACATTCTTTTAAAAGGATCAAAATCTTGGTGTAGTGTGAAAAAAGGTTAAGGATAATAAATGACTGGTGACTAGCACTGTGTTGTGTGTGTGCATCTGGGTAAGAATCTGGCTGGAAAAGCAACTGCTGACTGAGCAATCATTCTGATAATAAATAGTAAATCTTTATGCTAATTCCGGAAACCGTGTTAATTTATCGTTATCCACTTTAATTGGCCTCCATCCCTTTTACTCACTTTAAGCTAAAACACTTCAAGCTTCAGCATGCTAAGGAACACAAAAATGCGATGTAGACTTTTTGGTCAGCCTTTTTTTCCCACAGGATGGGCCAAAAGGAAAAGGCCTGTGCCGTGTAAGTAAGCAGGAGGGATGAAGGGTTTGAACACAAACAGGGCTACACATAGCACCTTCTTTACTGAGGCCAACGCATCAAAATGCCTTCCATATTCCCTCTTCTCTCCTGATTGTCAGTGGGCAGACTGATCTCGAACCATCCCCCTTAACGTTGCTTTTGCTTTCATAAAAAATAAATATCTTCCGCGGACTCAAATCTTACACGTCTCCCCCTCAAACGCCCAGACTTCTGCTTCATCTCTTTGCCTCCTTTGCCCCTCTTTCACTCCTGCGTCTCAGTGTTTCCCTTGCAGCCCTCCTGTCCTCTCTTGTGCTCCGTCACTCCCAGAACATGTTGGTGATGTCGGAGTCCAGGCTGAAGATCCAGATCACCAGCGGCGCGGCGACCAGGACGAATGACCAGGACACGCCCCTCACCGACTGACGCAGCCTCCAAACCGCCGCGCCCACGAGTCCTCCGCCGGCCGCTGACCTCTGCAGCTCCTCCTCCTCTATCGTCTTTTTTTGTGTGGGGGAGAGAACAGAATTGAGGCGGGAACACGGCGGGGATTAGACGGGCTGGAGGCTTCTGTCTTTCGTTGGGAATTAGGACCTGCTTCTTACCTGGATCTGGCTCCCCGGCTCGATGTAGTTGCGGGCGAGGAATTTGAGGGCCTCGTCCATCAGGATAACGGGGAGCGACATCTTCAGCACCACCACCCACTGGGTCCAGGACAGAGGCCGGATCTGAAAAACCACCTGTGGGAACAAGCACGCGTAGGTGATTTGGGGACGATTTGATCCTCGCAGTGACGTATCTTCTGGAGCGGAATCTCCAGAAATGGCTGGATTTTTTACTTTGTGTGAATCAGATCTGATGGTCTTTGTTAAAAAACAAAAAAAACCATAAATAAGCAGGAATCCTTACCGGCAGTGGGTCCACGTACAGGATCAGGAAGTGTAGGGCCATAGAGAGACAGATGGCCCCCACCAGCCAGGGGTTTGACCAGGGGGGCATTTTCAGCAGGGACTGGTTTTCCGAAAGACTGGAGAGGGAAAAAAAAGGGGGAAATCTCTTCAACTGTTGCCAGTGTTACTAACATCTGTTACCTGAAAGGAGCCGCCTCCTGGGCTCGGGCCAGAGCTTTTAACATTACAAAGGGAGCTCCAGTCTCAACGCAGCTTCAAACACAAATAGCTTTCCGGCTCCACGTTTGAGATCTCAGACAACGTTATTGCGGGGGCTCACGGCAGCCTGATGGTAGCTAAAAATAGCTCTATTTAATTATCTCTTTGTTTTGAGCATCTGCTGACAAACAGCATCTCAGTGTGGAAGTGTCACATTAAGTCTCTCTGCTCTAATGAATTACAGTTTTTCTGACAAAATCATCATTCAAAAACAACATCTAAGCAGCAATTTCAGTGCTATAAACATGTATAATGATTTCCTACGGAGAAAGGTAGATTGTTTTTTCTTTTTTCCGAATCAAATGACTGACTGAAATGACACTCGGCCTATAGCAGACATAGTGCACGTTTTAAAAAGCGCCATTTGGGTTAATCTCTTTCCCTCGTGAGGCAGTGGATGTCTTTGCCTACGTTTGGAGCCCATGCTTTGTTCTCACCTGTTCAAGGCGTTGCACATCTCTATGGTAACCAGCACGGACAGAGCCATCGTCATGGGGTACGGCGACTCGAAGACGGAGCACTGCACACCAGCAAACTCGACATGGCCTTCACTGCATTGCAGATAGTGAGACTGTGGGGCACACAGGGGGGAAACATGGCTATCACATACCTGATTACTCATGTGTCGTATATCTGGTTCAATCTGGGAGATGGTTAGCCATTCTAATATTCCTTCCTTAGCACCAGCCTTTGCAAACATCTAACAACTCTAAATTGGAATATGGAGTAGAAACAAAAGTTCACCAGCTGATAGAAGGAAAGTTTTGGTCCATCGTGAGCGGCCATGAACCACCAGGCTGCAGCTCCGACAGTGGCTGCTCCCACATAACCTGAAAAAAACAACACACAGTTTGACCAGACACTGACTTTTGGATGATGTAATGGACTGTAAAAGGTCAGCAGTATTGATCCCACTGAAAATTTAACCCACTCCTGCGTGATTTAGCTGATTTTAAAACAGACTCTCGTTGAAGGGAGTGTGATGATGCAGTGATTAATAACTAAATAAAATCCTGTGGTGTGGCACAGGGGGATATTCAGAACATCAAACCGTCTCTGATCTAAATGATGTCACCGTGACTCACATCCAACGATGAGGTAGCGACAGAACAACCACCTGGAGATCAGTGGTTCTTTGGGAGAGCGGGGAGGGCGAGACATGATGTCCAGGTCTGGAGGGTTGAAACCCAGGGCGGTTGCTGGGAAACCGTCGGTTACCAGGTTGACCCACAGCAGCTGGACCGGGATCAGGGCCTCAGGCATTCCCAGTGCCGCCGTTAGGAAAATACTGAAGGGCACAGATAGAAGAGGAGAGCACAAAGTTTGCTTTCATAACACGTCTGTAGTTTCAAAAGACTGGGAAAAAAACTACAAGAGCCAAGCTTTTTAGCTGGAAGGATAAATAATTTTTATTATTGAAGTTCCCACTCACCAGACCACTTCCCCTATGTTGGAGGATATCAGGTATCTAATGAACTGCTTCATGTTGTTGTAAATGGCTCTGCCCTCCTCCACGGCCGCCACAATTGTGGAGAAATTATCGTCAGCTAAGATCATCTCGGAGGCTGACTTGGCCACAGCGGTGCCGCTGCCCATAGCGATTCCGATCTCGGCCTTCTTCAGGGCCGGAGCATCGTTCACTCCATCGCCTGTCTGAAAGGGGGAGTCACACAGGTGCGGTTGTAGCTGTGTCAATATGTTGCACATGTTACAAATAATCTTATTTGCGATAGTGACGTAGCTCTACCTGCCCGCCTAAACTCAGGAGGCTTCAGCACCGGTAAGGTGTGTTGTGAAAATTATCAAGCTAGCATCATTTTCTTAAACTGAATATAAGCTTAACCATAGCATTGCCAACGCATTGTTAAATATATTTACGCTTATTTGGTCGGTGAAAACCAACGTTTGTTTCGTTAAATTGAAAGACTGAGAGCATCTAACAGCCTGTGTGTGTACTGACCGTGTCCATCGCTACTCTTATAGGTGTGTTATGGTATAAAATTGTTCATCTGAATTCTGTTAAGTATTTTTTTTACTAAAGGACTGCATAGTTTAAAGTGAGGATAAGCTATATATTAAAATTTTAAGCACATTTTTCTCAATGAGTGATTATTCTTGTGTAATGCACTTAGCATGTGTAATATTTTGACAGCTTTTACTCAATATTTTACATGTTATAAGGGCACACATTGTTTTGGTGTGTACATTTAATTTACAGGAGTATTTTCTTTATTTATATTATGGCAAAGAAAAAAAAAACTCAGGAAGCTTATGCACTGGAGACTGAGAGCATCTATCGGCCTGTGTGTGTACTGACCCTGTCCCCGGCTACTCTTATAGGTGGAATAAATGTGCAGATCCTGATTCCTGGTCCGAGTGGCGTCCTTCTTTTTTAAAGAAACCAAAGTAAAGCTGCTACACATTAACGTGTGTGTGTGTGAATGCAAATACAGGCCGGTGCTCTCACCATGGCAGTGATGTCGCTCAGACTCTGGAGATATTCCACTATGCGGCTCTTGTGGGCCGGCTCCACGCGGGCGAAGCAGCGCACCGTCCGGCAGGCCTGGCGCTGCAGGTGAGGCGGCAGCTCGTCGAACTCCCGGCCCGTGAGCCCGCCGCTGACCCCGGCGCCCTCCTGCTGCTCCTCCTGCTCGGTGATGATGCCCACCCTTCTGCAGATGGACAGAGCCGTCCCCTTGTTGTCCCCTAAAGGAGAACGGGAGGGTGAGCTGCTGATGTTTTTAAGAAATTTCTTTAGTCCAGCTCAGAAGAAAGAACGTAAAGAAAAAAAAAACTGTTCTGGGGTTCACTGGGGTTCCAAATGCTTCAGTCGCTCTTGTTGATAAGAAGAAAAACAGAGGCCAATCTGCTTTTTTCGGTTCGCAAAAAAAACTTTAAATAAGAGCCAACGCTCAGGCTCAGTTCGGGACAGACTGTATTACTTATGGGCATTCAAAGTAAGAAAGATAGCTTAAAGAAGATGGCGAATGGATCAGTTCTACTCAAAAGCAGTGAACATAACTCTACATCCATTCTTCTTCTTCTTTATTAGACTAATTATTTGAATGAAGGTTTGTGTCTCATTATCTGTGTGCTTACCTGTGATCATAATGACTCGTATGCCAGCCTGGCGACACATCCGAACTGCACCAAGAACCTCTTTCCTTGGGGGGTCCAGCATCCCCACGCAGCCCACAAAGGTCAGGTCCGACTGGGAGGAAGAAAAGCGATGGTGAAACGGTGTAAACTACAGTGGAAAAAGTTTGGACTCTCTGCTTTCTTTAACAGACATCAGAGCCACGGACCGACAAGAGAAATAAATTAAGTTGGATTTCGGATTTTTTTGGGGAAAAAAACAACCACCAAGATCCACAACGATACGAATAAGATGTATGACACGTTGAATTTATAAGAGAAACTATAAAGTCTTAGCAACTTGATTAGTACCTCGTAGTTGGCAAAGGCAGCTGAGTTCTCCAGATTGAGGCTGTGGATGTCAGGGGGCATGTCTCTAGTGGCCATGGCCAGACATCTGAGTGTGTCTCGCCCTGATCCCCACTCCCGCACGGTGGTCAGGAGCTGCTCTCGAACACTCGGGGTCAAAGGCACACGGGCAGAGCCGCTGACGCGGATATAATTGCAGCGCTCCAAAACGCTCTCTGGAGCTCCCTGAAATGTAAAGAAGAGATACATGAACGTCTCTGTATAGCCAGGGGGCGAAAAAAAAAAAACAGATTAAAGAAATCAAGGAAAAGCTTCAATCATGTCTGAAATACATTTAGACCTGGATGAATGTTCAACTTCTAAATTAAGACAAAAACTGAAGCAGTCCCTTTGGACCTGAGCACTTCAGGGAGAAACTGTCTAGTTATATATTTACTTTAGATTCAATTAATTTGCCCTGTCCTTCAGTATGGGACCCTGAAGCTACTTTTGACCAGTGCCAGATTTAAAACAAATTTAAAGATTTAAAGTTTCTAGACCTAAATTCTTTAATCTCCCCAAAAAAAAGTCCCCAAAAAATTGGTAACATGGTGACTCAGAGCGATGAAAAAGAAAATCTACTGCAAATGTAACTTCCGGATTGGACTATTGTAATTACTTATAAATACTGTTGTTGTATTCGTAGGCTGGGAAAAGGCTCCAGCTGATCTAAAATGCTGCACACAGAGCTCTGATAAAACTTCTGCTTCTCACATATAAAGCTGGACGAGCAAGCTGTCATATCAAAGATCTTATTGTGTCCAGAAATGGCATTGCTGTGATTTGCTGCTGTACAGATAACACTGAACGGAACTGATTGAAGGTGTCATAAAATACGACGTGTGACTGACCTTGATAAACATCTTCGCTCCAGTGCTTGACCTGGTGAGTTTGTTGGATGAACAGAAGACGGACATGGACTTTCTGTCTCGGGAGAACTCAAGAGTCAACTCCTTCCTCATTAGCTGCTTAATCACCTGTAAGAAAAAAATAGAGTCGATAAGTGTTTGGACAGAAAGTCCCACAGAGGTCTCTAGAAATGGAAAAGGAAACTTTTGAGTGTTTTTTATAGTAATACTCAGTTTTAGATTACATGCTATAACAATGCAAGAACAAAATGGAAGCTGAGAGCGTGCGTTCATTCATGAGATTTTTAAGGTATAAAAACATCTGGCTCCATCACATGTTACATATTGTATATCACAATAATATGTTTTAATAGTGATAATAATGTGCATGTGAACATCTAATGATGAACTCCTTCATGATATTCAAACCTGCACTCTTCATTCTACATCCTGAAATGCCTGTTTCCTGTTTTACAAATGCATGTGTACGTCTTTTACTTCCTGAATCTGAAAGCTGTTTGATACTACAAGTTTTGGAATTATTAACTGCCGAAATCATCTGGATCTCATCATTCATCCTGCTCTTCGTAGTTTTGGATAATGAATCTAGCAATGATGTTTACCGAGTTGGAAACAGAGCGTTGCCCTACAACTTTTTGGGTTTGTTCCCTCACAGACGAGGACAATAACAATAACAAAGCTGTACAAAGGTAACAGGATCATAATGAGGTTCAAACACACTTACAGAACAACAGGCCGTGGCTCTCTCTACGGGGCTCAGGCCCCTCAGGTCGGTGTCAAACGCGTTCATTTTCTCCACCAGACAGCAGAGGGCGGTCTCTGTTGCCTCTCCGACCTTCTCATACACACCCTTTCCCTGGAGGGCATAAGCACAGGGAGTTATAAGTTAAAGGAAGCGGTTGACCCCTGAAATTAACTTGTGGTAAAATAAGTCAGTTTTAAATGTTTCAGGATCGCAGATCTGTGAGGGTCTGAGCTGTTGCTGGAGCCATGTTTGCGTTTATTACCTCATTGTAGTCCAGCGATGAGTCATTGCATAGCGCACAGATGGAGGCCAGCTCCACCAGGCCTTCATACTGACTGGACTTCACCATTGAGCCGTCCTTGTAGCTAGAGAGATGAGAACAGAGAAAATTAATTCAAGACGGAAACAGCAAAACCAAATCAATCAGTCATTTTTGCCCATTTACCCTATTTAAAAACACAGACTCAACATCTGTAACTGTCACAGGTTTAGTGTTAGTTGTTAAAGTTTAAGGACACTCACACTTCCCCTTCAGGGGCATAAGTAGATCCAGTCACTGTGAACTCGTTCATGGTGCAGTGATCTCCTGACACATTATCCACTACAAACATCTAAACCACACAGACATAACACAATGGAGTAGTTGATTAGTTCATCATGTCAAAAAAAAAGCATCTCAATCCATTCTAGCATTGATCTTCATGCTTTTTCATAGAGAAGCACCACTTTATTAACCAGACCAACATTTCCATTAGCAGTTATATAGGTTAGAGACATTTCCCTGTTCAGAGATTTCCCTGTCCCCATCCCAACTGCTACCGAGCTCGAGGCGGGGTACACTTTAAAAAGGTCCATCACGGGGCCACACGGACCTGGGAGGTTCTGTTAAAATGACCAGCTGATGCATGTTTTTGGTTTGTGGGAGGAGGCCAGAGTTCCTTAAGAGACCCCACTCACACATGTACACTCAACATAGAAGGAACTATCTGGAAAAAAAAATATAGAGGGAAGTGGCTCATCTCACTACACAGTAGTGAGATGAATATCTAAAAAACTAAAGAAAAAAGTCTTTCTAAGGACGGCTAGAGGACAGCTGCTGTGAGCTCAAAGACTGATGAGCACCAGTGTGAAACTGTGTCACTATTTTTATTCAAGTTACACAAAAACGACAACCTTTTGTTGTGGGTGCTTTCAATGATGACTCATTTGTTGTGGTTCGCTAACAGAGATGCACATCCGCAAAGGTAAAGGCTAACATTTGACTACGGGCTTGTACAGAGCAATTTCTCTCAAACTTTAATTCACTGGTCTGAATAAAAGGTTTGTGGCCCTGCGATGGACTGGCGGCCCCCCGCCTCTCGCCCGCTGTCTGCCGGGATTTTTACGAACCCTTTTTGTTCATCTAATGTTAGCTCGGAGAAGGAGAACATGTTAATCTGCGATTAGTGGGAGTGCGGAATCAGTGATGAAAGCTGCGGAATCTACGGGGCGCCTCGGCCGGTGCTGTGACCCTTACCCTGCACACCGACATCTGGTTTGTGGTGAGCGTGCCCGTTTTGTCCGAGCATATGACCGAGGTGCAGCCCAGCGTCTCCACCGACGGCAGGCTGCGAACGATGGCGTTTTTCCTGGCCATCCTCCTGGTGCCCAGGGCCAGGCAGGTAGTGATGACAGCTGGGAGTCCTGAGAGGGAACACAGCGAGCGGCCGAATCCATCTGTTACATTATCTGGCCTCGTTCGCACGAAACCAGCTCCGAAACATAAAGCGGAAATACACAGCGTGGCGATCATGGGGGGGGCTTTACCCTCTGGTATGGCAGCTACAGCCAGTGCCACGGCAATCTTGAAGTAGTAAACGGCTCCCCTCAGCCAGCTGCCTCCGTGGACCGGGTCGTTGAAGTGGCCCACGTTGATGGCCCACACGGCCACACAAATCAAACTGATGACCTGCAGATGACCACAATTCATTCAGTACATGCTACAGTTTCTTTAAAAGTCACGGCAAAGGGGGGAATAGCCCGGATGGACTGGTTCCTGCCTTAGACAGTTGTTCTCCAAACTGGTCGAGCTTCTGTTGAAGTGGGGTCCGCTCGGGGTCAGTGGAGGCCATCTCATCTCGGATTTTCCCGATTTCCGTCTGCACCCCTGTCGCTACGACGACCCCAATGGCCCGACCGGCTGCAATGTTGGTACCCTGGGCAGAAAATCCGATTTGGATATATTCCTTCACATCACAGCGTGCAGTTACATCAAAGCGGGCGACAACCACACAGACAGAAGGGTTTTTTTTTTTTTTTAAATAAGAGGCTGTTGATCTTTGACAAAGCCCACCTGAAGACAGAGTGACATTTGAGCTCTGTCACATATGATGATGCAGACATCACAAACACACAGACTTTTTTCTTTTAAATCCCTGCTTCGTTTCAGTTGAATAAATAATGGGGACATTGTAATATGATCCGAGGCTGTTTTCTAACCTCGTTTTGGGACCAGACTAATCGTCCTAATACATTTAATCTTGAGAATGGTGTACAGTTTTTCAGTGTCCAGCTTTCAGGGACAGTTGATTCAGTGCTGTCTCTATGCAGTGGCCCTGCTCACTGCTACAAGAATTGTCTTAAAACACATTGAGCAGTGTGAGATTTTTTAGTGCTACTGGGTATTTGGGGCAGCTGCCCAGCTTCGGTGGGAATAGTTCAAGACTAGCCACTACAGACGATGGTGGAATTCAACACAACAGAAAGGCAACCAGATGCTGACAATCACACACGCAATCCTGTCTGCATAACCTGTGCTAGTCCTTCAGGCCTTTTTTCGTTTTGGTATTTTCTGACTACAAGTGAGTCGTCGTGGTGAAAAGTGGATCCTGAAAGTCAAATAGAAACGTGGCGCTCGGGACTCACTGAGAACAGCATGTTCTTTTTGTCCTGGTTAACAGCTCTGGGGTCTGGTACAGGGTCTGTGTGTTTGAGGACTGACACGGACTCCCCCGTCAGAATGGACTGATCCACCCTCAGGGTGGTGGATCGGATGGATGTCAGCCTGATGTCGGCTGGGACCTTATCACCAACTGGAGGATTGGGGGTGTGGGACAAAGAGAAGAGAAAAGAAAAGAAAATAACCTTTTATTGTTGAATTTATAAAAAATATTGTGATTATATTCATGTTTATGAATGTATTCGCTCTCCCCCATCCCAATAAATATGCACAAGAAGCGGTAATAAAAAACTAATGTTTGCACTGTGCAGTTGTGTATGAGTTTTCATTACAACACAACAATAATCAGCCATTAAATTAAACCACTAATGAGTAAAGCATGTAACACTTCTCATATTGCAGTGCAGTAGAGAAAAACCCACATGCAGGTCACAACTTTCACAAAAACGTCTCTGCAGACAGAGTTAGGTCGATATATAATTACATTGCAAAATGCTGAGATTCCTTTGCAGAATCTAACTCCAGAATCGGGATTACACACATAAACTGACATAAAAAAGCTAAAATACCACACTTGGCATAAAAGGCACATCTACCAAAGGTTTGGACTTGCCAAGCAAGAGTGGATCACAGCCTACTATTTTGAACCAAATACATCCAGAGCTTAAAATGGAACGAAAAACAGAACCACATGAGCCCAAGAACGCTTGGAAAAAAATTACTGAACAGTCCGTAGCTGCATCCAGACATGTAACCTGAGCAAAGAGGAAGTGGTTCTTCCTTCATTAAACACCCTCCTCTGCTCATTAATTCCATGGCTTCCTCACTCAGATCCTCCATCAGTCTTATGTGTACCGCATTTCATACTTTTGGTTTACTAATAATTTTTATGGTATTTATTAGGTTACATTGTCGAACTACATGTAAAAAGATTCATAAGGAATGACCAGTGGTACTACAATGATTTATTAGTAAGAAACAATAAACAAGCTTTAACTAGCAGTTGATAACAGAATCCCCTGCCTCCATACTTCCTCTGTGACCGTCTATAATAGAACAGATGCATTGTCTAATAGCACACAGAGGATCACTTTTATGCAATTTAAGTGAGTTTTTAGTTAAAAAAATGATAACACTTTTTCATTCCAGGCTTAATTTTTTAGACATGTTAAGACTTTTTGGTAACGTTCTAACATGGAAACGTTAGAATGAAGAGTGGGAATCTTCTTTTACATAACTTTAGTTATTAAAAGCTCTATTTACACAGGTTGCCAAATCAAAACTGTACATAATGCTGTGATGAGACTGTTGCAGCGAGGAGTCCCACTACAAGAGTCAAAGAGTTCCCATGCTCTTAGAAACAAATGACTCTACAACAGAGAGAACACACTAACAAAAAGACACACAGACGTTTCCTCTCTCTGAGGAGCCTGAAATATCCATCAGAAGAATTCAGCTGTTTTCTTGATGGATCAAAAACAATCTCAGTGTTTTTTATTGGGCATTTCTCTATGAATGCATATGGGGATGCAGGTGACCGCAAAGTGTGGCCTCAGCAGAAGATATTTCTCACCTGACTTTTAGCCAAAAGACGGCAGCACTGAATTAGGATAAAGATGAATGCAAACTGTCATGGCCTTATCGCACAGAAAAACCGGGAAACGCCCAAAATGTGCTCAAAAACACTTTGCTGACTCGGTTCAAAATGTTACCTCCTCTTCGGTCATCAAGTGGTTCAACAAAGAGTAACACCACTGAGAACAAGTGCTGCCATATGCTAGAAATCAACTCCAAATGTTTTCAAACGCTTTAGGACACTAACACAAGACAGCTGCGGTAAAAATACATCCTGTAACAAGTGGAAAATCGTTAGTGCAAAAGGCATGCATCATCATCATCATCATCATCAACCACTGTTCGGATTCACTGCAAACCCTCCAGAGCTGTGCTCCAATAAACATTTTTTCCGTGGAGGCTATTTGTTTTCCTTGCTAGGTTACCATGACAATATCGGCCGAAGGAGATGGCAGACTTGGCAGGCGCTGCCAGGAATGACTAAACAAATACCGTCCAGCGTCGTTCCAACTATGTCTAAACAACCGTGAAATGGAAACGCGTGCTTCGTTCTGCTGATCTCCCCACTGAAGGCCCACGAACAGACAAGACAGAAGACATAAATGCAAGTAAAAACCCTTTAGGCTTTCATTACTTCGTAATTTCTCCATATAATTCTATGATCTTTTGAAGATTAGACGTCATTCACAGTGTGAAAGTGTGGCTGGGTGCGTAACAGAGATAAGACGGCATACTTTATAACTTAAAGGAATGAAGGATGATTATTCACAAGCAATCTGTAAAACCTTAAAGAGCCTCGTTGTTAATATGGTTAGAACTAAATTCTCATTTGCTTTAGAAAAGTAATCGCTCAAAATCCAATTAAATTCAAAATGGCTTCAATCATCCCAGAGGGAAATTGAATGTAAATTAATAAATGTCATTAAAGACTCTAGTTCTGAGTTGTGACGAAAACATAAGCCCCCTGTGGGGTAGGGCTAATGGTTTCTGGACCAAAGCTATAGCAGATATGAGAACTGCATGAAAACATCTTAACGGGCAGAGGATTTGCAGGCCATGACCCATCACCTTCAGTTCAGGGGATGAGAAGGAAAAAGAAAAACTGGATTCGTTTCCACAGAAGACGGAGAAACACAGCAGACAGGTGGACCACCAATCTTGTTGAGATTGTCCAGGAGCGACCACCCACTGAGGAATAACGTTATGAAGAGCCAGCTCATAACACTGAGGACTGGACTGGGATCAGAGAACGCTCAGTGGACGGATTTTTCCGATAGCACCAAGACCGCTGGACATAAGTCCTCCATCCCCAAAGATGTGCTGAAGCTAATATCACAACCTAAAATCCTAAAATCCTTCTGCCTAAAAGCCTAAAATCCTTCTGCATGCTCAAATTGTTCTGCTTTCACAACAACTTCAACTAAAAAAAATGTTACATGTTGCTTAACATGCATCTGTCAATGGTCATAATGTTATAGGTGGCCAAATAACATTTGGGTTGAAATATTGTTGATGATATTAAAGATCTCTGTGAAAACTTTGTGATGAAAGCTATGTAATTACGGAATTCTCCAACTTACCAGCAACTTCAACAATGTCTCCAGGAACAATGTCTCGAGCTTTGACTCTCTGGACGCTCTTCTTGTCCTGCCGGTACACTTTGCCCATTTCAGGCTCGTACTCCTTTAAAGCCTCGATGGCGTTCTCTGCGTTTCGCTCCTAAAGGGACACACAAACAAGAAAGCTTACAAAAAACTTCCATGAAAAAAACCAACTGATTCCAACAAAGCTGTGAGGACAAACACTAAGGGTTCTTTTTAAGGAAAATCTTTTTTTTTGGTCCGAATTAGAAAAATTTTACTCCACAATTTGAAATGGCAAAGACATGGGAAGGCTTTGAAAACCAGTGGCTGGTCAAGTTTGGCCTTGAATCTAAATTTGGGTCAACAGGAAGCAGTCGACCAAAACACAAAATAAACCACACTGTGCCTCATGGCCCACATGCAGCTCGTTCCCAGAGAGGCTCTGAAGACTTACACTAAAACTACATTCCCACTCTCCCGTGAATACATTAGGGAAATCCCTGTTTTCTATATATAAACACCACGAATAATGAAGAGCATTTTTCTTTACCTCAGTAGATTCCTAAAAAAAAATGTGGCTTCAAGTTCAGTTAAATGTAGTTTTCACAGCAAAATGTCAGTTCAAAAATCATTTCATGGTAGAATTCATCCAACTTTTGGAAGAAAGCGCAAAAATTTGGTGCTAAGGTGCCGTTTTTTTTTTTTTTTTATATCCAGCAATTGCTAAATATTATTCAAAGCTAAAAAGCCTGATTCTGTGAAGAATACGACCAAAGGTGCATGCGGAGGATTTTTTTCTAAACGATTTCCCTTTTTTAAGCATTTGCAGGATATTGTTTTTGATGTTTGTAAAACAACCCTTTAGCCTTTTATTAGCCAGACAAAGAAGGCACATCAGAGCGGCGCCACGTCTCGCCGTGTGACGCTATCAAACCACTTTTGCTCGTATTTCAGCTGAATCTGGAGGATTCTAGCCGTTTGTGATCCGCTGTCTTTCAGAACATGTTCGTTTTCTTTCATTGCATAAGAACATCCCAAAATCAGCCATGAGGGGACGGTGACCTGCCCGGGAATGAATCAATTGGTGGTGTCAGATACAGGACTAGTTGTTTTATTAAAAGGCTAAAATAAGGAAATCCCTCTCATCATTACACCACCACCTGCATCCTCCACTGTTCACACAGGGTGGGGTGGCTCCAGAGGCTGTAAATGTTGGTGCATAACTGAGCCTACAGTCTGCAGTCTAAGCAAAAGAAAAAAAAGAGAAGGGGGTGCCGTCAGACCAGACTTTACAGGGTCTCTACAGCTCAGAGTTGCTGAGTCTGAGCCCACTGCAGTCGCGGCCATGCCGGCCCTCACCCAGGAATTCTGTTTGAGCTGCGTCCCTTTGTCTGTGTTTCCTGATGAATGGAAGGTGTTCTTCTCCACTGATACTGGGCAACGTTTTTTATGAGTGGTCTTTATCAGTTCTGGTTGTAACATAAACAATACCAGAATAGTGGGAATAGAAAGTTCAGTAAAATGGCCAAATAAACTATAGAAACCTAAGAAAAACAATTAGAATTTGGGAAAAAATAATAAGTATTTATTCTACTTTCTGTTGATTCCTCTTGACTGGGTGAAGAGCAGTCTAACTCATCTGGAGCTTCATGGCATCAAAAAGAAAACAAACATGTTCACATGATCACATGTTTTGGGAAGAATCGCTTTAAAATGTAGGAAAACTGCACATCATTAGTATTTATTTAAGGTACTGTAAAATGTTCATTCTTAATATAATCCAGATGATATCCATTAAATGCAACGCATGATTGCTTGTTAATGTACAACAACCCTCTCTGCTATAAGGAATGTGAAGACATACTTACTTTAACATTATACACATTATGTCCAAACTACTTTACTTTTAATTCAGTTGTAATAACAATTCTTAAGAACAAAGAGTGCTCGGGTTTCTGTTGCCTGCACAGTGAACCAAAGCAAACCTGCAGTTACCAGAACTGATGACTTCAGGTACGAAGGATATAAAATGATATGACTTACCTGCAGTACCAGATAGAGAGATAAAAAAAAAAAAATTCCATTGAAGATATATATGAAGTTTAGATACTCAGTGAGCAGCGAAGGATGGACTGAAGAACGAAAGCTGATTTCAGAATCTCTGTCCGATGATCAAATGATCTACTTTTGTTTTAATTGGAACTCTTTTAAAGACAACATGTCTTTACATTTGACAGTAACTAAACAGGCATTGTTCTGTTTCCTGTTTATACCGTCTTATCCTGCACACAAGTGAAGTCTTGTATTTAGTGATCCAAAAAATCATGAGCCCATCAAAGTGTAAGAATCTGTTCATATAAGTTTGAAAGCCACAGTGTGTGATACCATCTAGGATTTACTACATTCGTCTCCGAAAAGCCCCCAGCTCTCTCTGCTTGAAGGTCGATGGATGACTGCCACTGCTCATTAAAAGAATATTACATCTCTAACTATTTTGGTTCAATTTGGTTCGAACTTTCTTTGTAATATTATCAGTATTCTACCTTCCTGCTTGGTTTGTGCTCTTTTTTTAAACAGCTCACAAGTTGTCAGAAGTTGTAATACTGAAAGGCCGAGCCCCTAAACACTTCATCCACACACATGTACCTGCCAAACTCCAACAATCGCGTTAGCGATGAGGATGAGGAGGATGACGAAGGGTTCAACAAAGGCTGTGATGGTCCCCTCCCCTTCTTCAAACCACGCCAAAGTCTACAGGACAGAGAAGAGTCAAAAGTCAGGCACGTGTGCACGGCTGTACAGATGTGAAACAGCACTGCTGCTCATCAGTGGGTTTTTGTTCGATTCCTTTTTCCAACGGGGGATTTTGTGTTACCATTATGTTTCAATTGTTTTCCATGACAACACAAAAGTCAATGTATTATTAAGTAATATGCGTTATTGGGTTTGTGAGTGCATTTGTGGGATGCGTGTGCATTTGTCTTACAAAAGAGATGCATGCCGCCAACAGCAGGATTCGAACTAACAGATCTTCAAACTGTTCCAGGACCAGTTCCCAGAGCGACTTCCCTGCAGAGTGGAGTGTAAAAAGGACAGAACACATCGAGGGCTGCTTTGGACAAGGCCGAGTTCCAGTTAGCAAACATCCAAAACAAGATCGTAAAGCTCAGATATAGATAAAAATCCATGACTCACCTTCCTCTGCTGGTAGTTCTGCAAAAAGGATAAGAGAAGAAAACATGACATCAGAGACCCCATTTTCAGACCCATCCGCTGCCTTCAATGACACATCTTTTTCAGGGAAAACATTACGAATTGGAGCAATGAGACTAAATAAATAAATTAAATAATTGTACCGTTTGGTCCCCATTTGTCTCTGTTTTTCCTCAGCTGCTCACAACTCAGACCTGTAGATTCATTCACGCCGAAGAAGCCCAAAACCTCCTCCACTGTCTTCGTATGAGCATTATCCATCACTGTGAGGGGAGAAAAAAAAGCTGCCAATTAAGTATTAAACCATGACCTTCTTTATTCCAAATACTGTATCTAACTATTTACCACTACACAGATATTCTTTAAGAGTTTGTACAGTCCGAAACACCTGGTGAACTCCATCATAAGGCATGAAAAAGAACCTCATAACAGCGTTAGCTGGCTGGGAATGCAATGTCATGTATGGCTAGGAAGCCCAGACTTTAACCCACTGAGACTCCCAGTGGGGTTGCATCACCCTGCACAATATTTTTCTGCGCTGCTCTTTAGAGAAAAGCCTCAGCACCAATTTGTTTGTGCTGGATCATAATAAGAAATAAAGAGCCTTTTGCGAGCAATGGAAGGCCAGCCGTCAATTTGTAGGACATTTGCAGCCCTTGAAAGCATCTCATCATGGAACGATGCTCAATTATTCTTATTCTAAAGAAATACCCCTTTTCACTTTAGCATAAACAATAAAAATGGATTCGTGTTTTATGTTGAGATGCATTTTCAGTTTTTAACAACACTGTTTTACGACTAGTTTTGAAGGCCCCCGTTAAAAAAATATTAATTTCTATATCTGCAGACGTATAATTCGAATTTTAAGAACTCCAAACCAGAGAAGTAATCAAATTAATTAAACTGTATAGAGATGACCCAGCTATTACATATGCTGACAGGGGTAATACAAACTTTGTCCCAGGTAAGGTTGGTTTCAGGGAAACTAAATATCATAAATATTGCTGACAACTGACGGGACTTATTCGTTATTTTTTGGTAGGACGTTAATGCTCGTGTGTTGGGTTTAAAAGAGAAGAAAAAAAAACGGTAAAGCCTTTGAGTATGCCGCTAGCGATTAGCTCGCGAGCAACAGGGCTGTGACTAGCTAGGATGCTAGTGAGCTAACGCGATGTCTGACGTTAATCCTCCGGAGTGAACAGGTTGCTTACCAGGGCTGTCTGTCCGTGGCTCTTCTGAGCTCTAGCCGTCCCTTTTGAAGAAGATACTCTAAAGCACCATGTGTTTTGACGTTGTATCCCTTCCGACTGTCTGCGTTAAAGACGAATTATTGCTCGGAAATTAGTTTTTACAACAGACTGCCCCGTTATACCCTCACGGATGCTTCTAAATGGAAAAAACGAGGACACACGCAATTCAATAAAACGGCGTCACGAATTCAGAGGGATAAAACGTTGTCTCTAAAAACAAAGGCCAATTTAAGGCAAAATAAAGGCTCTTAATATAGTTCACGACGGTGAATTCACGCAATATGGCATTATAATTGTTTATCCTATCTGCAGGAGTATCTTTAGTCTGTCTGCAGCAGAAAAGATGTCGCTTCTTAACACAACATCCGGTGTCAAACTTCAAAGTAAGAGCTTAATCTGGGGCTTTCGTGCGTGTCAGTGTGTAATATAAAGGAATACTGGGGGAAAGTTAACCTTACTAAGGAATTTTTTTAAAGTTAAACTGTTTCTTGGTGAAAACGTTACGGTTTAAACGTTTATATTGACTCAAAAAGTAACGCTTCTCCTGTGACTGCACGTAACATTGTCTAGCTTGACGCTGTTCAGCGCTGGACGTGATTAAAGGTATTTTCCGTCGTAGAGAAGCAACGGGCTGAAAACTAACCAATCAGACACCAGGAAACTGAACCCATGCCTCGTTTTGACGAATCGACGCGTAGAAATTCCCAATCCCCGCCCACCCAAAATAACGATAGGTTCATTTCCAGCCCGTGAACCCAGCTACGTGGCTCTCGATCAATCAACGGGCGGTGCGTCTACCGCGCGCTTGACTGACGGACGTGGGAGCCAATCAGCGTTCAGTTATGACATAGACACCTTACCATTCCTCCAGCGTTCCGCTTGTGATGTGGAGAAAAATATGTTTAATTTGGGGTGATTATTTTCATTTTCCAATGTACAGTGCGTTAGAATCAGCACTGCCCTCAACAGTTAATGAAGAGTTTTGCAAGCCCACGATAAACAATCGATGTTTTTGTTTCTACAATTACAAAAATGGAAGGAAATAAAGCTAACGAACACTTGTTTTTTCTCTTACTGCACACTGTAAATGTATTGTTCATTGTAAAAAAGAGGGATCCGTAACAGCGTATGTGTTGTTAATTCTAAATGTTCCAATCACTGCATTCCTATCCTTTTAGATAACAGCCCAGACTAATTTACAACCCAATGAATGCAATGCGTGCACTGATGTCATAGACTTAAATCACTCCACTGAATATTTAATAGCTCTGCGAGTAGGACAGAGAGTCTGTGTCAACTATAAAAAGACTGAGGTGAATATATGTCAGTGTGCGCCTCACATGGGAGGTGCCAGAAAAAAGAAAAACACAGGATTTATATTGGTCACTGGTCTCTGATTCACCACGTTGTTTATGCATTGTCCTTTCTTAAACTGTCCATCACACAACAGAGAGACGGCGTGATCAGGTGGGATTTGTTTATTACAAATTATAAAACCTTTGAGTAAAGAGTAACAACGGTGGCTACAAACATGGTTAGAAAACATCCATCTTTAAATACACTAAGTACACAGAATTCCCAGTTCACTTTGGAGCCTTCCATCTGCTTCGTGAAGTCGTGCTCACAGAGGATATTCGCTCCAGAGGCTGGAAGACAGAACACGATGATGATAAGCAGATCCGTTAAACATGAGATTAGAATCTGACAAGAAAGAATGATTAAGCCAGAGAAACAAACACACTGTGAGAGACTCTGTTCAGTGTTTTTAGGCAGTGAGATCCTCCATAAGTGGCATAGGATCATGTTTTAACCAATGCTCTTTTTCTGCAGGGCTTATTTGGATTTATTTAATTTTTTTTGTCATAGAAAACCCAAATCAATGGTTAAAAAACTGCAGAACAAAAACAAAAAACAATAAAAATATTTGGTATGGCCACACAAACTGCATGACCCCTGTTACTTGGACACATCTGTAATTCATCTAAACTTTATATTTCTTCTCAACTCAAATGTTGAGTTAACTGTATTTTTTTTGTTTTATACAACATCATCCAGATCCAATATTAACTAAATGTGTTGCCAATAGAGACGAATGGTTGTTGTCACCGTGTGAAGTTTCAGCCTGGTACTTTCATAACACGTCTCTATGTAAATCGGCTTTCTGTTACTAAATCAGGCTCACAGCTGCAGCCATTTCTGTCTGAGTTTGAAATGACCCACAAAGCCAAGCTTGATGCTAATTTTACAATTTCCTGTGGTGCACAGAAGCCTGACGTTAGTGAGAGCCAGCGGGTGTTTTCAGCATTGTTTCTCATAAACCTGTTTGTAGATGTGTGTGTGTGTGTGTGTGTGTGTTACCTCAGGTTGTACTCAGGGTCAGTGTGTGTTTGCAGCAACAGGTCTCTGATCTCCTCAGGTGGGTCCAGGCCATGAAGCTTTGCTCTCTCCCACCTCTGCAGTCTGCTGATGCCTAAAAGAACAAAGGGTTATTAAAAAAAAAAAAAAGAAAGGTTTCTGTATCAGAATAGCTGTGGCTCAGCTCAGTTGTCCGAGTTCCCCGGTTTACATGTCAAAGTATGCTCGCATCCATCATGTTTGAATGTGAGTGATGGAGTTTAGAAGCACTGTGTGGCCTCGTTTAAGAGGTTCTGCATGAGAAAACAGGGGAATCTTGTCTATATACCATATAAGTACAATCCATTTAGCTTAACTTTTCCGACAAATAATAATACATGTGATACACATGAAGTGGAACACACAGACATACATACCTCTGAAGAACATGGGCACAAGTAATACAGAAACTAAATGCATGGAACATTCACTCTCATCTATTGTTTCTGTACAATAAAAACTATAATAGTATGTGTTAACTGTGTCTCACCATTAAAAAAAGCATTGGGTAAAATGGGAATCTTTGGATTTGGAGCTTACTATTAAACCAAAATAGATTTTGGCTTGAAAAGGACACTTCCTTAAAATAATTTGGATGGGGTTACTTTGCTTAGCAGATGCTCGTCTTCTGAGATTAAACAGGGAGTGGATTTATTTATTTTTTACGGTCAGAGTTTACTCCAATTTTTGATTACTTTAGCTCAATGAGCTTAAAGCTTTTGTGCACTAATTGTGACCATTTCAGTCAGGATTCTTTTCTTCAAGCATAAAAACTGTGAAAAACTCTCTGCTAAAAACATGTGTTTATTCCAGGATTTTTCCAGATGTCCACTCAAGGGGGAAAAATACGTGATTTTACGTTTTATTACTAATGAAACACTGTATGTTATAATGTGAGCATATTTGGACAATTGTTAACAGAACGCATAAACATAAAACTTTGCATGCAACTGTTCTGTTTTAATATTCACTAGTATCTCCTCCCTTTTCTCACTACTACCCCTTGATTTATTTAAGTCTATCTCAGCTCCTCTTTAACAATATAGCGTTGTGTTGATTTTAATTGCAGGATGCACCGTGTCCACTTCAGTTGCCTATGCACATCAAAATATAAAACCCATATATACACACATGAAAATGGCTTTTAAATAGTTGTCACCTTTAGTGACTGCTATGCATGACAGAAGTAATATCTTAGCAGTTTCCAACATAAACAGAAAAAAGTGTGTCTGTATTAGAAAGCCATAGGTGGCCTGACCCTAAGGACACTGTGGTTTTAGACAAAATCCTGACGGTTTGCTCCATTCTTTCAAGCTGCTGTGCCCATATGTGCTTCACCCGGTGGGACTCTGACTGGCAAAGTCCTCTGGAACTGCCCAAAATACATCATGCAAAAAGTGAAAGATGGATATAACTAGGCTTCTTCCATTTTTAATTTCCAATACTGAAAATACACAGTTCAAGATAAATAAATAAGAATTTTAAAGACCAGCGTGGACACATACAAGCGGCCAGCACTCCAGAACATTTATAGAAAACCTCAATCAGTGATCTTCCAGATTTATTAAACAGGATATTAGCTCTTATCTCAGGGATTTGTTTTGTAGAATTTTCTAAATGATATCCCATCTCTGCTTTGCGTGCAATAGTAGAGACC
>CAJRST010038378.1:0-26282 GCA_907169785.1 Menidia menidia
GGTCTCTACTATTGCACGCAAAGCAGAGATGGGATATCATTTAGAAAATTCTACAAAACAAATCCCTGAGATAAGAGCTAATATCCTGTTTAATAAATCTGGAAGATCACTGATTGAGGTTTTCTATAAATGTTCTGGAGTGCTGGCCGCTTGTATGTGTCCACGCTGGTCTTTAAAATTCTTATTTATTTATCTTGAACTGTGTATTTTCAGTATTGGAAATTAAAAATGGAAGAAGCCTAGTTATATCCATCTTTCACTTTTTGCATGATGTATTTTGGGCAGTTCCAGAGGACTTTGCCAGTCAGAGTCCCACCGGGTGAAGCACATATGGGCACAGCAGCTTGAAAGAATGGAGCAAACCGTCAGGATTTTGTCTAAAACCACAGTGTCCTTAGGGTCAGGCCACCTATGGCTTTCTAATACAGACACACTTTTTTCTGTTTATGTTGGAAACTGCTAAGATATTACTTCTGTCATGCATAGCAGTCACTAAAGGTGACAACTATTTAAAAGCCATTTTCATGTGTGTATATATGGGTTTTATATTTTGATGTGCATAGGCAACTGAAGTGGACACGGTGCATCCTGCAATTAAAATCAACACAACGCTATATTGTTAAAGAGGAGCTGAGATAGACTTAAATAAATCAAGGGGTAGTAGTGAGAAAAGGGAGGAGATACTAGTGAATATTAAAACAGAACAGTTGCATGCAAAGTTTTATGTTTATGCGTTCTGTTAACAATTGTCCAAATATGCTCACATTATAACATACAGTGTTTCATTAGTAATAAAACGTAAAATCACGTATTTTTCCCCCTTGAGTGGACATCTGGAAAAATCCTGGAATAAACACATGTTTTTAGCAGAGAGTTTTTCACAGTTTTTATGCTTGAAGAAAAGAATCCTGACTGAAATGGTCACAATTAGTGCACAAAAGCTTTAAGCTCATTGAGCTAAAGTAATCAAAAATTGGAGTAAACTCTGACCGTAAAAAATAAATAAATCCACTCCCTGTTTAATCTCAGAAGACGAGCATCTGCTAAGCAAAGTAACCCCATCCAAATTATTTTAAGGAAGTGTCCTTTTCAAGCCAAAATCTATTTTGGTTTAATAGTAAGCTCCAAATCCAAAGATTCCCATTTTACCCAATGCTTTTTTTAATGGTGAGACACAGTTAACACATACTATTATAGTTTTTATTGTACAGAAACAATAGATGAGAGTGAATGTTCCATGCATTTAGTTTCTGTATTACTTGTGCCCATGTTCTTCAGAGGTATGTATGTCTGTGTGTTCCACTTCATGTGTATCACATGTATTATTATTTGTCGGAAAAGTTAAGCTAAATGGATTGTACTTATATGGTATATAGACAAGATTCCCCTGTTTTCTCATGCAGAACCTCTTAAACGAGGCCACACAGTGCTTCTAAACTCCATCACTCACATTCAAACATGATGGATGCGAGCATACTTTGACATGTAAACCGGGGAACTCGGACAACTGAGCTGAGCCACAGCTATTCTGATACAGAAACCTTTCTTTTTTTTTTTTTTAATAACCCTTTGTTCTTTTAGGCATCAGCAGACTGCAGAGGTGGGAGAGAGCAAAGCTTCATGGCCTGGACCCACCTGAGGAGATCAGAGACCTGTTGCTGCAAACACACACTGACCCTGAGTACAACCTGAGGTAACACACACACACACACACACACACATCTACAAACAGGTTTATGAGAAACAATGCTGAAAACACCCGCTGGCTCTCACTAACGTCAGGCTTCTGTGCACCACAGGAAATTGTAAAATTAGCATCAAGCTTGGCTTTGTGGGTCATTTCAAACTCAGACAGAAATGGCTGCAGCTGTGAGCCTGATTTAGTAACAGAAAGCCGATTTACATAGAGACGTGTTATGAAAGTACCAGGCTGAAACTTCACACGGTGACAACAACCATTCGTCTCTATTGGCAACACATTTAGTTAATATTGGATCTGGATGATGTTGTATAAAACAAAAAAAATACAGTTAACTCAACATTTGAGTTGAGAAGAAATATAAAGTTTAGATGAATTACAGATGTGTCCAAGTAACAGGGGTCATGCAGTTTGTGTGGCCATACCAAATATTTTTATTGTTTTTTGTTTTTGTTCTGCAGTTTTTTAACCATTGATTTGGGTTTTCTATGACAAAAAAAATTAAATAAATCCAAATAAGCCCTGCAGAAAAAGAGCATTGGTTAAAACATGATCCTATGCCACTTATGGAGGATCTCACTGCCTAAAAACACTGAACAGAGTCTCTCACAGTGTGTTTGTTTCTCTGGCTTAATCATTCTTTCTTGTCAGATTCTAATCTCATGTTTAACGGATCTGCTTATCATCATCGTGTTCTGTCTTCCAGCCTCTGGAGCGAATATCCTCTGTGAGCACGACTTCACGAAGCAGATGGAAGGCTCCAAAGTGAACTGGGAATTCTGTGTACTTAGTGTATTTAAAGATGGATGTTTTCTAACCATGTTTGTAGCCACCGTTGTTACTCTTTACTCAAAGGTTTTATAATTTGTAATAAACAAATCCCACCTGATCACGCCGTCTCTCTGTTGTGTGATGGACAGTTTAAGAAAGGACAATGCATAAACAACGTGGTGAATCAGAGACCAGTGACCAATATAAATCCTGTGTTTTTCTTTTTTCTGGCACCTCCCATGTGAGGCGCACACTGACATATATTCACCTCAGTCTTTTTATAGTTGACACAGACTCTCTGTCCTACTCGCAGAGCTATTAAATATTCAGTGGAGTGATTTAAGTCTATGACATCAGTGCACGCATTGCATTCATTGGGTTGTAAATTAGTCTGGGCTGTTATCTAAAAGGATAGGAATGCAGTGATTGGAACATTTAGAATTAACAACACATACGCTGTTACGGATCCCTCTTTTTTACAATGAACAATACATTTACAGTGTGCAGTAAGAGAAAAAACAAGTGTTCGTTAGCTTTATTTCCTTCCATTTTTGTAATTGTAGAAACAAAAACATCGATTGTTTATCGTGGGCTTGCAAAACTCTTCATTAACTGTTGAGGGCAGTGCTGATTCTAACGCACTGTACATTGGAAAATGAAAATAATCACCCCAAATTAAACATATTTTTCTCCACATCACAAGCGGAACGCTGGAGGAATGGTAAGGTGTCTATGTCATAACTGAACGCTGATTGGCTCCCACGTCCGTCAGTCAAGCGCGCGGTAGACGCACCGCCCGTTGATTGATCGAGAGCCACGTAGCTGGGTTCACGGGCTGGAAATGAACCTATCGTTATTTTGGGTGGGCGGGGATTGGGAATTTCTACGCGTCGATTCGTCAAAACGAGGCATGGGTTCAGTTTCCTGGTGTCTGATTGGTTAGTTTTCAGCCCGTTGCTTCTCTACGACGGAAAATACCTTTAATCACGTCCAGCGCTGAACAGCGTCAAGCTAGACAATGTTACGTGCAGTCACAGGAGAAGCGTTACTTTTTGAGTCAATATAAACGTTTAAACCGTAACGTTTTCACCAAGAAACAGTTTAACTTTAAAAAAATTCCTTAGTAAGGTTAACTTTCCCCCAGTATTCCTTTATATTACACACTGACACGCACGAAAGCCCCAGATTAAGCTCTTACTTTGAAGTTTGACACCGGATGTTGTGTTAAGAAGCGACATCTTTTCTGCTGCAGACAGACTAAAGATACTCCTGCAGATAGGATAAACAATTATAATGCCATATTGCGTGAATTCACCGTCGTGAACTATATTAAGAGCCTTTATTTTGCCTTAAATTGGCCTTTGTTTTTAGAGACAACGTTTTATCCCTCTGAATTCGTGACGCCGTTTTATTGAATTGCGTGTGTCCTCGTTTTTTCCATTTAGAAGCATCCGTGAGGGTATAACGGGGCAGTCTGTTGTAAAAACTAATTTCCGAGCAATAATTCGTCTTTAACGCAGACAGTCGGAAGGGATACAACGTCAAAACACATGGTGCTTTAGAGTATCTTCTTCAAAAGGGACGGCTAGAGCTCAGAAGAGCCACGGACAGACAGCCCTGGTAAGCAACCTGTTCACTCCGGAGGATTAACGTCAGACATCGCGTTAGCTCACTAGCATCCTAGCTAGTCACAGCCCTGTTGCTCGCGAGCTAATCGCTAGCGGCATACTCAAAGGCTTTACCGTTTTTTTTTCTTCTCTTTTAAACCCAACACACGAGCATTAACGTCCTACCAAAAAATAACGAATAAGTCCCGTCAGTTGTCAGCAATATTTATGATATTTAGTTTCCCTGAAACCAACCTTACCTGGGACAAAGTTTGTATTACCCCTGTCAGCATATGTAATAGCTGGGTCATCTCTATACAGTTTAATTAAT
The DNA here is from genome assembly GCA_907169785.1 of Menidia menidia. Lineage (NCBI taxonomy): Eukaryota > Metazoa > Chordata > Actinopteri > Atheriniformes > Atherinopsidae > Menidia > Menidia menidia. The sequence goes on from CAJRST010038378.1 coordinate 4,409, forward strand.
TTGATTACTTCTCTGGTTTGGAGTTCTTAAAATTCGAATTATACGTCTGCAGATATAGAAATTAATATTTTTTTAACGGGGGCCTTCAAAACTAGTCGTAAAACAGTGTTGTTAAAAACTGAAAATGCATCTCAACATAAAACACGAATCCATTTTTATTGTTTATGCTAAAGTGAAAAGGGGTATTTCTTTAGAATAAGAATAATTGAGCATCGTTCCATGATGAGATGCTTTCAAGGGCTGCAAATGTCCTACAAATTGACGGCTGGCCTTCCATTGCTCGCAAAAGGCTCTTTATTTCTTATTATGATCCAGCACAAACAAATTGGTGCTGAGGCTTTTCTCTAAAGAGCAGCGCAGAAAAATATTGTGCAGGGTGATGCAACCCCACTGGGAGTCTCAGTGGGTTAAAGTCTGGGCTTCCTAGCCATACATGACATTGCATTCCCAGCCAGCTAACGCTGTTATGAGGTTCTTTTTCATGCCTTATGATGGAGTTCACCAGGTGTTTCGGACTGTACAAACTCTTAAAGAATATCTGTGTAGTGGTAAATAGTTAGATACAGTATTTGGAATAAAGAAGGTCATGGTTTAATACTTAATTGGCAGCTTTTTTTTCTCCCCTCACAGTGATGGATAATGCTCATACGAAGACAGTGGAGGAGGTTTTGGGCTTCTTCGGCGTGAATGAATCTACAGGTCTGAGTTGTGAGCAGCTGAGGAAAAACAGAGACAAATGGGGACCAAACGGTACAATTATTTAATTTATTTATTTAGTCTCATTGCTCCAATTCGTAATGTTTTCCCTGAAAAAGATGTGTCATTGAAGGCAGCGGATGGGTCTGAAAATGGGGTCTCTGATGTCATGTTTTCTTCTCTTATCCTTTTTGCAGAACTACCAGCAGAGGAAGGTGAGTCATGGATTTTTATCTATATCTGAGCTTTACGATCTTGTTTTGGATGTTTGCTAACTGGAACTCGGCCTTGTCCAAAGCAGCCCTCGATGTGTTCTGTCCTTTTTACACTCCACTCTGCAGGGAAGTCGCTCTGGGAACTGGTCCTGGAACAGTTTGAAGATCTGTTAGTTCGAATCCTGCTGTTGGCGGCATGCATCTCTTTTGTAAGACAAATGCACACGCATCCCACAAATGCACTCACAAACCCAATAACGCATATTACTTAATAATACATTGACTTTTGTGTTGTCATGGAAAACAATTGAAACATAATGGTAACACAAAATCCCCCGTTGGAAAAAGGAATCGAACAAAAACCCACTGATGAGCAGCAGTGCTGTTTCACATCTGTACAGCCGTGCACACGTGCCTGACTTTTGACTCTTCTCTGTCCTGTAGACTTTGGCGTGGTTTGAAGAAGGGGAGGGGACCATCACAGCCTTTGTTGAACCCTTCGTCATCCTCCTCATCCTCATCGCTAACGCGATTGTTGGAGTTTGGCAGGTACATGTGTGTGGATGAAGTGTTTAGGGGCTCGGCCTTTCAGTATTACAACTTCTGACAACTTGTGAGCTGTTTAAAAAAAGAGCACAAACCAAGCAGGAAGGTAGAATACTGATAATATTACAAAGAAAGTTCGAACCAAATTGAACCAAAATAGTTAGAGATGTAATATTCTTTTAATGAGCAGTGGCAGTCATCCATCGACCTTCAAGCAGAGAGAGCTGGGGGCTTTTCGGAGACGAATGTAGTAAATCCTAGATGGTATCACACACTGTGGCTTTCAAACTTATATGAACAGATTCTTACACTTTGATGGGCTCATGATTTTTTGGATCACTAAATACAAGACTTCACTTGTGTGCAGGATAAGACGGTATAAACAGGAAACAGAACAATGCCTGTTTAGTTACTGTCAAATGTAAAGACATGTTGTCTTTAAAAGAGTTCCAATTAAAACAAAAGTAGATCATTTGATCATCGGACAGAGATTCTGAAATCAGCTTTCGTTCTTCAGTCCATCCTTCGCTGCTCACTGAGTATCTAAACTTCATATATATCTTCAATGGAATTTTTTTTTTTTTATCTCTCTATCTGGTACTGCAGGTAAGTCATATCATTTTATATCCTTCGTACCTGAAGTCATCAGTTCTGGTAACTGCAGGTTTGCTTTGGTTCACTGTGCAGGCAACAGAAACCCGAGCACTCTTTGTTCTTAAGAATTGTTATTACAACTGAATTAAAAGTAAAGTAGTTTGGACATAATGTGTATAATGTTAAAGTAAGTATGTCTTCACATTCCTTATAGCAGAGAGGGTTGTTGTACATTAACAAGCAATCATGCGTTGCATTTAATGGATATCATCTGGATTATATTAAGAATGAACATTTTACAGTACCTTAAATAAATACTAATGATGTGCAGTTTTCCTACATTTTAAAGCGATTCTTCCCAAAACATGTGATCATGTGAACATGTTTGTTTTCTTTTTGATGCCATGAAGCTCCAGATGAGTTAGACTGCTCTTCACCCAGTCAAGAGGAATCAACAGAAAGTAGAATAAATACTTATTATTTTTTCCCAAATTCTAATTGTTTTTCTTAGGTTTCTATAGTTTATTTGGCCATTTTACTGAACTTTCTATTCCCACTATTCTGGTATTGTTTATGTTACAACCAGAACTGATAAAGACCACTCATAAAAAACGTTGCCCAGTATCAGTGGAGAAGAACACCTTCCATTCATCAGGAAACACAGACAAAGGGACGCAGCTCAAACAGAATTCCTGGGTGAGGGCCGGCATGGCCGCGACTGCAGTGGGCTCAGACTCAGCAACTCTGAGCTGTAGAGACCCTGTAAAGTCTGGTCTGACGGCACCCCCTTCTCTTTTTTTTCTTTTGCTTAGACTGCAGACTGTAGGCTCAGTTATGCACCAACATTTACAGCCTCTGGAGCCACCCCACCCTGTGTGAACAGTGGAGGATGCAGGTGGTGGTGTAATGATGAGAGGGATTTCCTTATTTTAGCCTTTTAATAAAACAACTAGTCCTGTATCTGACACCACCAATTGATTCATTCCCGGGCAGGTCACCGTCCCCTCATGGCTGATTTTGGGATGTTCTTATGCAATGAAAGAAAACGAACATGTTCTGAAAGACAGCGGATCACAAACGGCTAGAATCCTCCAGATTCAGCTGAAATACGAGCAAAAGTGGTTTGATAGCGTCACACGGCGAGACGTGGCGCCGCTCTGATGTGCCTTCTTTGTCTGGCTAATAAAAGGCTAAAGGGTTGTTTTACAAACATCAAAAACAATATCCTGCAAATGCTTAAAAAAGGGAAATCGTTTAGAAAAAAATCCTCCGCATGCACCTTTGGTCGTATTCTTCACAGAATCAGGCTTTTTAGCTTTGAATAATATTTAGCAATTGCTGGATATAAAAAAAAAAAAAAAACGGCACCTTAGCACCAAATTTTTGCGCTTTCTTCCAAAAGTTGGATGAATTCTACCATGAAATGATTTTTGAACTGACATTTTGCTGTGAAAACTACATTTAACTGAACTTGAAGCCACATTTTTTTTTAGGAATCTACTGAGGTAAAGAAAAATGCTCTTCATTATTCGTGGTGTTTATATATAGAAAACAGGGATTTCCCTAATGTATTCACGGGAGAGTGGGAATGTAGTTTTAGTGTAAGTCTTCAGAGCCTCTCTGGGAACGAGCTGCATGTGGGCCATGAGGCACAGTGTGGTTTATTTTGTGTTTTGGTCGACTGCTTCCTGTTGACCCAAATTTAGATTCAAGGCCAAACTTGACCAGCCACTGGTTTTCAAAGCCTTCCCATGTCTTTGCCATTTCAAATTGTGGAGTAAAATTTTTCTAATTCGGACCAAAAAAAAAGATTTTCCTTAAAAAGAACCCTTAGTGTTTGTCCTCACAGCTTTGTTGGAATCAGTTGGTTTTTTTCATGGAAGTTTTTTGTAAGCTTTCTTGTTTGTGTGTCCCTTTAGGAGCGAAACGCAGAGAACGCCATCGAGGCTTTAAAGGAGTACGAGCCTGAAATGGGCAAAGTGTACCGGCAGGACAAGAAGAGCGTCCAGAGAGTCAAAGCTCGAGACATTGTTCCTGGAGACATTGTTGAAGTTGCTGGTAAGTTGGAGAATTCCGTAATTACATAGCTTTCATCACAAAGTTTTCACAGAGATCTTTAATATCATCAACAATATTTCAACCCAAATGTTATTTGGCCACCTATAACATTATGACCATTGACAGATGCATGTTAAGCAACATGTAACATTTTTTTTAGTTGAAGTTGTTGTGAAAGCAGAACAATTTGAGCATGCAGAAGGATTTTAGGCTTTTAGGCAGAAGGATTTTAGGATTTTAGGTTGTGATATTAGCTTCAGCACATCTTTGGGGATGGAGGACTTATGTCCAGCGGTCTTGGTGCTATCGGAAAAATCCGTCCACTGAGCGTTCTCTGATCCCAGTCCAGTCCTCAGTGTTATGAGCTGGCTCTTCATAACGTTATTCCTCAGTGGGTGGTCGCTCCTGGACAATCTCAACAAGATTGGTGGTCCACCTGTCTGCTGTGTTTCTCCGTCTTCTGTGGAAACGAATCCAGTTTTTCTTTTTCCTTCTCATCCCCTGAACTGAAGGTGATGGGTCATGGCCTGCAAATCCTCTGCCCGTTAAGATGTTTTCATGCAGTTCTCATATCTGCTATAGCTTTGGTCCAGAAACCATTAGCCCTACCCCACAGGGGGCTTATGTTTTCGTCACAACTCAGAACTAGAGTCTTTAATGACATTTATTAATTTACATTCAATTTCCCTCTGGGATGATTGAAGCCATTTTGAATTTAATTGGATTTTGAGCGATTACTTTTCTAAAGCAAATGAGAATTTAGTTCTAACCATATTAACAACGAGGCTCTTTAAGGTTTTACAGATTGCTTGTGAATAATCATCCTTCATTCCTTTAAGTTATAAAGTATGCCGTCTTATCTCTGTTACGCACCCAGCCACACTTTCACACTGTGAATGACGTCTAATCTTCAAAAGATCATAGAATTATATGGAGAAATTACGAAGTAATGAAAGCCTAAAGGGTTTTTACTTGCATTTATGTCTTCTGTCTTGTCTGTTCGTGGGCCTTCAGTGGGGAGATCAGCAGAACGAAGCACGCGTTTCCATTTCACGGTTGTTTAGACATAGTTGGAACGACGCTGGACGGTATTTGTTTAGTCATTCCTGGCAGCGCCTGCCAAGTCTGCCATCTCCTTCGGCCGATATTGTCATGGTAACCTAGCAAGGAAAACAAATAGCCTCCACGGAAAAAATGTTTATTGGAGCACAGCTCTGGAGGGTTTGCAGTGAATCCGAACAGTGGTTGATGATGATGATGATGATGATGCATGCCTTTTGCACTAACGATTTTCCACTTGTTACAGGATGTATTTTTACCGCAGCTGTCTTGTGTTAGTGTCCTAAAGCGTTTGAAAACATTTGGAGTTGATTTCTAGCATATGGCAGCACTTGTTCTCAGTGGTGTTACTCTTTGTTGAACCACTTGATGACCGAAGAGGAGGTAACATTTTGAACCGAGTCAGCAAAGTGTTTTTGAGCACATTTTGGGCGTTTCCCGGTTTTTCTGTGCGATAAGGCCATGACAGTTTGCATTCATCTTTATCCTAATTCAGTGCTGCCGTCTTTTGGCTAAAAGTCAGGTGAGAAATATCTTCTGCTGAGGCCACACTTTGCGGTCACCTGCATCCCCATATGCATTCATAGAGAAATGCCCAATAAAAAACACTGAGATTGTTTTTGATCCATCAAGAAAACAGCTGAATTCTTCTGATGGATATTTCAGGCTCCTCAGAGAGAGGAAACGTCTGTGTGTCTTTTTGTTAGTGTGTTCTCTCTGTTGTAGAGTCATTTGTTTCTAAGAGCATGGGAACTCTTTGACTCTTGTAGTGGGACTCCTCGCTGCAACAGTCTCATCACAGCATTATGTACAGTTTTGATTTGGCAACCTGTGTAAATAGAGCTTTTAATAACTAAAGTTATGTAAAAGAAGATTCCCACTCTTCATTCTAACGTTTCCATGTTAGAACGTTACCAAAAAGTCTTAACATGTCTAAAAAATTAAGCCTGGAATGAAAAAGTGTTATCATTTTTTTAACTAAAAACTCACTTAAATTGCATAAAAGTGATCCTCTGTGTGCTATTAGACAATGCATCTGTTCTATTATAGACGGTCACAGAGGAAGTATGGAGGCAGGGGATTCTGTTATCAACTGCTAGTTAAAGCTTGTTTATTGTTTCTTACTAATAAATCATTGTAGTACCACTGGTCATTCCTTATGAATCTTTTTACATGTAGTTCGACAATGTAACCTAATAAATACCATAAAAATTATTAGTAAACCAAAAGTATGAAATGCGGTACACATAAGACTGATGGAGGATCTGAGTGAGGAAGCCATGGAATTAATGAGCAGAGGAGGGTGTTTAATGAAGGAAGAACCACTTCCTCTTTGCTCAGGTTACATGTCTGGATGCAGCTACGGACTGTTCAGTAATTTTTTTCCAAGCGTTCTTGGGCTCATGTGGTTCTGTTTTTCGTTCCATTTTAAGCTCTGGATGTATTTGGTTCAAAATAGTAGGCTGTGATCCACTCTTGCTTGGCAAGTCCAAACCTTTGGTAGATGTGCCTTTTATGCCAAGTGTGGTATTTTAGCTTTTTTATGTCAGTTTATGTGTGTAATCCCGATTCTGGAGTTAGATTCTGCAAAGGAATCTCAGCATTTTGCAATGTAATTATATATCGACCTAACTCTGTCTGCAGAGACGTTTTTGTGAAAGTTGTGACCTGCATGTGGGTTTTTCTCTACTGCACTGCAATATGAGAAGTGTTACATGCTTTACTCATTAGTGGTTTAATTTAATGGCTGATTATTGTTGTGTTGTAATGAAAACTCATACACAACTGCACAGTGCAAACATTAGTTTTTTATTACCGCTTCTTGTGCATATTTATTGGGATGGGGGAGAGCGAATACATTCATAAACATGAATATAATCACAATATTTTTTATAAATTCAACAATAAAAGGTTATTTTCTTTTCTTTTCTCTTCTCTTTGTCCCACACCCCCAATCCTCCAGTTGGTGATAAGGTCCCAGCCGACATCAGGCTGACATCCATCCGATCCACCACCCTGAGGGTGGATCAGTCCATTCTGACGGGGGAGTCCGTGTCAGTCCTCAAACACACAGACCCTGTACCAGACCCCAGAGCTGTTAACCAGGACAAAAAGAACATGCTGTTCTCAGTGAGTCCCGAGCGCCACGTTTCTATTTGACTTTCAGGATCCACTTTTCACCACGACGACTCACTTGTAGTCAGAAAATACCAAAACGAAAAAAGGCCTGAAGGACTAGCACAGGTTATGCAGACAGGATTGCGTGTGTGATTGTCAGCATCTGGTTGCCTTTCTGTTGTGTTGAATTCCACCATCGTCTGTAGTGGCTAGTCTTGAACTATTCCCACCGAAGCTGGGCAGCTGCCCCAAATACCCAGTAGCACTAAAAAATCTCACACTGCTCAATGTGTTTTAAGACAATTCTTGTAGCAGTGAGCAGGGCCACTGCATAGAGACAGCACTGAATCAACTGTCCCTGAAAGCTGGACACTGAAAAACTGTACACCATTCTCAAGATTAAATGTATTAGGACGATTAGTCTGGTCCCAAAACGAGGTTAGAAAACAGCCTCGGATCATATTACAATGTCCCCATTATTTATTCAACTGAAACGAAGCAGGGATTTAAAAGAAAAAAGTCTGTGTGTTTGTGATGTCTGCATCATCATATGTGACAGAGCTCAAATGTCACTCTGTCTTCAGGTGGGCTTTGTCAAAGATCAACAGCCTCTTATTTAAAAAAAAAAAAAAACCCTTCTGTCTGTGTGGTTGTCGCCCGCTTTGATGTAACTGCACGCTGTGATGTGAAGGAATATATCCAAATCGGATTTTCTGCCCAGGGTACCAACATTGCAGCCGGTCGGGCCATTGGGGTCGTCGTAGCGACAGGGGTGCAGACGGAAATCGGGAAAATCCGAGATGAGATGGCCTCCACTGACCCCGAGCGGACCCCACTTCAACAGAAGCTCGACCAGTTTGGAGAACAACTGTCTAAGGCAGGAACCAGTCCATCCGGGCTATTCCCCCCTTTGCCGTGACTTTTAAAGAAACTGTAGCATGTACTGAATGAATTGTGGTCATCTGCAGGTCATCAGTTTGATTTGTGTGGCCGTGTGGGCCATCAACGTGGGCCACTTCAACGACCCGGTCCACGGAGGCAGCTGGCTGAGGGGAGCCGTTTACTACTTCAAGATTGCCGTGGCACTGGCTGTAGCTGCCATACCAGAGGGTAAAGCCCCCCCCATGATCGCCACGCTGTGTATTTCCGCTTTATGTTTCGGAGCTGGTTTCGTGCGAACGAGGCCAGATAATGTAACAGATGGATTCGGCCGCTCGCTGTGTTCCCTCTCAGGACTCCCAGCTGTCATCACTACCTGCCTGGCCCTGGGCACCAGGAGGATGGCCAGGAAAAACGCCATCGTTCGCAGCCTGCCGTCGGTGGAGACGCTGGGCTGCACCTCGGTCATATGCTCGGACAAAACGGGCACGCTCACCACAAACCAGATGTCGGTGTGCAGGGTAAGGGTCACAGCACCGGCCGAGGCGCCCCGTAGATTCCGCAGCTTTCATCACTGATTCCGCACTCCCACTAATCGCAGATTAACATGTTCTCCTTCTCCGAGCTAACATTAGATGAACAAAAAGGGTTCGTAAAAATCCCGGCAGACAGCGGGCGAGAGGCGGGGGGCCGCCAGTCCATCGCAGGGCCACAAACCTTTTATTCAGACCAGTGAATTAAAGTTTGAGAGAAATTGCTCTGTACAAGCCCGTAGTCAAATGTTAGCCTTTACCTTTGCGGATGTGCATCTCTGTTAGCGAACCACAACAAATGAGTCATCATTGAAAGCACCCACAACAAAAGGTTGTCGTTTTTGTGTAACTTGAATAAAAATAGTGACACAGTTTCACACTGGTGCTCATCAGTCTTTGAGCTCACAGCAGCTGTCCTCTAGCCGTCCTTAGAAAGACTTTTTTCTTTAGTTTTTTAGATATTCATCTCACTACTGTGTAGTGAGATGAGCCACTTCCCTCTATATTTTTTTTTCCAGATAGTTCCTTCTATGTTGAGTGTACATGTGTGAGTGGGGTCTCTTAAGGAACTCTGGCCTCCTCCCACAAACCAAAAACATGCATCAGCTGGTCATTTTAACAGAACCTCCCAGGTCCGTGTGGCCCCGTGATGGACCTTTTTAAAGTGTACCCCGCCTCGAGCTCGGTAGCAGTTGGGATGGGGACAGGGAAATCTCTGAACAGGGAAATGTCTCTAACCTATATAACTGCTAATGGAAATGTTGGTCTGGTTAATAAAGTGGTGCTTCTCTATGAAAAAGCATGAAGATCAATGCTAGAATGGATTGAGATGCTTTTTTTTTGACATGATGAACTAATCAACTACTCCATTGTGTTATGTCTGTGTGGTTTAGATGTTTGTAGTGGATAATGTGTCAGGAGATCACTGCACCATGAACGAGTTCACAGTGACTGGATCTACTTATGCCCCTGAAGGGGAAGTGTGAGTGTCCTTAAACTTTAACAACTAACACTAAACCTGTGACAGTTACAGATGTTGAGTCTGTGTTTTTAAATAGGGTAAATGGGCAAAAATGACTGATTGATTTGGTTTTGCTGTTTCCGTCTTGAATTAATTTTCTCTGTTCTCATCTCTCTAGCTACAAGGACGGCTCAATGGTGAAGTCCAGTCAGTATGAAGGCCTGGTGGAGCTGGCCTCCATCTGTGCGCTATGCAATGACTCATCGCTGGACTACAATGAGGTAATAAACGCAAACATGGCTCCAGCAACAGCTCAGACCCTCACAGATCTGCGATCCTGAAACATTTAAAACTGACTTATTTTACCACAAGTTAATTTCAGGGGTCAACCGCTTCCTTTAACTTATAACTCCCTGTGCTTATGCCCTCCAGGGAAAGGGTGTGTATGAGAAGGTCGGAGAGGCAACAGAGACCGCCCTCTGCTGTCTGGTGGAGAAAATGAACGCGTTTGACACCGACCTGAGGGGCCTGAGCCCCGTAGAGAGAGCCACGGCCTGTTGTTCTGTAAGTGTGTTTGAACCTCATTATGATCCTGTTACCTTTGTACAGCTTTGTTATTGTTATTGTCCTCGTCTGTGAGGGAACAAACCCAAAAAGTTGTAGGGCAACGCTCTGTTTCCAACTCGGTAAACATCATTGCTAGATTCATTATCCAAAACTACGAAGAGCAGGATGAATGATGAGATCCAGATGATTTCGGCAGTTAATAATTCCAAAACTTGTAGTATCAAACAGCTTTCAGATTCAGGAAGTAAAAGACGTACACATGCATTTGTAAAACAGGAAACAGGCATTTCAGGATGTAGAATGAAGAGTGCAGGTTTGAATATCATGAAGGAGTTCATCATTAGATGTTCACATGCACATTATTATCACTATTAAAACATATTATTGTGATATACAATATGTAACATGTGATGGAGCCAGATGTTTTTATACCTTAAAAATCTCATGAATGAACGCACGCTCTCAGCTTCCATTTTGTTCTTGCATTGTTATAGCATGTAATCTAAAACTGAGTATTACTATAAAAAACACTCAAAAGTTTCCTTTTCCATTTCTAGAGACCTCTGTGGGACTTTCTGTCCAAACACTTATCGACTCTATTTTTTTCTTACAGGTGATTAAGCAGCTAATGAGGAAGGAGTTGACTCTTGAGTTCTCCCGAGACAGAAAGTCCATGTCCGTCTTCTGTTCATCCAACAAACTCACCAGGTCAAGCACTGGAGCGAAGATGTTTATCAAGGTCAGTCACACGTCGTATTTTATGACACCTTCAATCAGTTCCGTTCAGTGTTATCTGTACAGCAGCAAATCACAGCAATGCCATTTCTGGACACAATAAGATCTTTGATATGACAGCTTGCTCGTCCAGCTTTATATGTGAGAAGCAGAAGTTTTATCAGAGCTCTGTGTGCAGCATTTTAGATCAGCTGGAGCCTTTTCCCAGCCTACGAATACAACAACAGTATTTATAAGTAATTACAATAGTCCAATCCGGAAGTTACATTTGCAGTAGATTTTCTTTTTCATCGCTCTGAGTCACCATGTTACCAATTTTTTGGGGACTTTTTTTTGGGGAGATTAAAGAATTTAGGTCTAGAAACTTTAAATCTTTAAATTTGTTTTAAATCTGGCACTGGTCAAAAGTAGCTTCAGGGTCCCATACTGAAGGACAGGGCAAATTAATTGAATCTAAAGTAAATATATAACTAGACAGTTTCTCCCTGAAGTGCTCAGGTCCAAAGGGACTGCTTCAGTTTTTGTCTTAATTTAGAAGTTGAACATTCATCCAGGTCTAAATGTATTTCAGACATGATTGAAGCTTTTCCTTGATTTCTTTAATCTGTTTTTTTTTTTTCGCCCCCTGGCTATACAGAGACGTTCATGTATCTCTTCTTTACATTTCAGGGAGCTCCAGAGAGCGTTTTGGAGCGCTGCAATTATATCCGCGTCAGCGGCTCTGCCCGTGTGCCTTTGACCCCGAGTGTTCGAGAGCAGCTCCTGACCACCGTGCGGGAGTGGGGATCAGGGCGAGACACACTCAGATGTCTGGCCATGGCCACTAGAGACATGCCCCCTGACATCCACAGCCTCAATCTGGAGAACTCAGCTGCCTTTGCCAACTACGAGGTACTAATCAAGTTGCTAAGACTTTATAGTTTCTCTTATAAATTCAACGTGTCATACATCTTATTCGTATCGTTGTGGATCTTGGTGGTTGTTTTTTTCCCCAAAAAAATCCGAAATCCAACTTAATTTATTTCTCTTGTCGGTCCGTGGCTCTGATGTCTGTTAAAGAAAGCAGAGAGTCCAAACTTTTTCCACTGTAGTTTACACCGTTTCACCATCGCTTTTCTTCCTCCCAGTCGGACCTGACCTTTGTGGGCTGCGTGGGGATGCTGGACCCCCCAAGGAAAGAGGTTCTTGGTGCAGTTCGGATGTGTCGCCAGGCTGGCATACGAGTCATTATGATCACAGGTAAGCACACAGATAATGAGACACAAACCTTCATTCAAATAATTAGTCTAATAAAGAAGAAGAAGAATGGATGTAGAGTTATGTTCACTGCTTTTGAGTAGAACTGATCCATTCGCCATCTTCTTTAAGCTATCTTTCTTACTTTGAATGCCCATAAGTAATACAGTCTGTCCCGAACTGAGCCTGAGCGTTGGCTCTTATTTAAAGTTTTTTTTGCGAACCGAAAAAAGCAGATTGGCCTCTGTTTTTCTTCTTATCAACAAGAGCGACTGAAGCATTTGGAACCCCAGTGAACCCCAGAACAGTTTTTTTTTTCTTTACGTTCTTTCTTCTGAGCTGGACTAAAGAAATTTCTTAAAAACATCAGCAGCTCACCCTCCCGTTCTCCTTTAGGGGACAACAAGGGGACGGCTCTGTCCATCTGCAGAAGGGTGGGCATCATCACCGAGCAGGAGGAGCAGCAGGAGGGCGCCGGGGTCAGCGGCGGGCTCACGGGCCGGGAGTTCGACGAGCTGCCGCCTCACCTGCAGCGCCAGGCCTGCCGGACGGTGCGCTGCTTCGCCCGCGTGGAGCCGGCCCACAAGAGCCGCATAGTGGAATATCTCCAGAGTCTGAGCGACATCACTGCCATGGTGAGAGCACCGGCCTGTATTTGCATTCACACACACACACGTTAATGTGTAGCAGCTTTACTTTGGTTTCTTTAAAAAAGAAGGACGCCACTCGGACCAGGAATCAGGATCTGCACATTTATTCCACCTATAAGAGTAGCCGGGGACAGGGTCAGTACACACACAGGCCGATAGATGCTCTCAGTCTCCAGTGCATAAGCTTCCTGAGTTTTTTTTTTCTTTGCCATAATATAAATAAAGAAAATACTCCTGTAAATTAAATGTACACACCAAAACAATGTGTGCCCTTATAACATGTAAAATATTGAGTAAAAGCTGTCAAAATATTACACATGCTAAGTGCATTACACAAGAATAATCACTCATTGAGAAAAATGTGCTTAAAATTTTAATATATAGCTTATCCTCACTTTAAACTATGCAGTCCTTTAGTAAAAAAAATACTTAACAGAATTCAGATGAACAATTTTATACCATAACACACCTATAAGAGTAGCGATGGACACGGTCAGTACACACACAGGCTGTTAGATGCTCTCAGTCTTTCAATTTAACGAAACAAACGTTGGTTTTCACCGACCAAATAAGCGTAAATATATTTAACAATGCGTTGGCAATGCTATGGTTAAGCTTATATTCAGTTTAAGAAAATGATGCTAGCTTGATAATTTTCACAACACACCTTACCGGTGCTGAAGCCTCCTGAGTTTAGGCGGGCAGGTAGAGCTACGTCACTATCGCAAATAAGATTATTTGTAACATGTGCAACATATTGACACAGCTACAACCGCACCTGTGTGACTCCCCCTTTCAGACAGGCGATGGAGTGAACGATGCTCCGGCCCTGAAGAAGGCCGAGATCGGAATCGCTATGGGCAGCGGCACCGCTGTGGCCAAGTCAGCCTCCGAGATGATCTTAGCTGACGATAATTTCTCCACAATTGTGGCGGCCGTGGAGGAGGGCAGAGCCATTTACAACAACATGAAGCAGTTCATTAGATACCTGATATCCTCCAACATAGGGGAAGTGGTCTGGTGAGTGGGAACTTCAATAATAAAAATTATTTATCCTTCCAGCTAAAAAGCTTGGCTCTTGTAGTTTTTTTCCCAGTCTTTTGAAACTACAGACGTGTTATGAAAGCAAACTTTGTGCTCTCCTCTTCTATCTGTGCCCTTCAGTATTTTCCTAACGGCGGCACTGGGAATGCCTGAGGCCCTGATCCCGGTCCAGCTGCTGTGGGTCAACCTGGTAACCGACGGTTTCCCAGCAACCGCCCTGGGTTTCAACCCTCCAGACCTGGACATCATGTCTCGCCCTCCCCGCTCTCCCAAAGAACCACTGATCTCCAGGTGGTTGTTCTGTCGCTACCTCATCGTTGGATGTGAGTCACGGTGACATCATTTAGATCAGAGACGGTTTGATGTTCTGAATATCCCCCTGTGCCACACCACAGGATTTTATTTAGTTATTAATCACTGCATCATCACACTCCCTTCAACGAGAGTCTGTTTTAAAATCAGCTAAATCACGCAGGAGTGGGTTAAATTTTCAGTGGGATCAATACTGCTGACCTTTTACAGTCCATTACATCATCCAAAAGTCAGTGTCTGGTCAAACTGTGTGTTGTTTTTTTCAGGTTATGTGGGAGCAGCCACTGTCGGAGCTGCAGCCTGGTGGTTCATGGCCGCTCACGATGGACCAAAACTTTCCTTCTATCAGCTGGTGAACTTTTGTTTCTACTCCATATTCCAATTTAGAGTTGTTAGATGTTTGCAAAGGCTGGTGCTAAGGAAGGAATATTAGAATGGCTAACCATCTCCCAGATTGAACCAGATATACGACACATGAGTAATCAGGTATGTGATAGCCATGTTTCCCCCCTGTGTGCCCCACAGTCTCACTATCTGCAATGCAGTGAAGGCCATGTCGAGTTTGCTGGTGTGCAGTGCTCCGTCTTCGAGTCGCCGTACCCCATGACGATGGCTCTGTCCGTGCTGGTTACCATAGAGATGTGCAACGCCTTGAACAGGTGAGAACAAAGCATGGGCTCCAAACGTAGGCAAAGACATCCACTGCCTCACGAGGGAAAGAGATTAACCCAAATGGCGCTTTTTAAAACGTGCACTATGTCTGCTATAGGCCGAGTGTCATTTCAGTCAGTCATTTGATTCGGAAAAAAGAAAAAACAATCTACCTTTCTCCGTAGGAAATCATTATACATGTTTATAGCACTGAAATTGCTGCTTAGATGTTGTTTTTGAATGATGATTTTGTCAGAAAAACTGTAATTCATTAGAGCAGAGAGACTTAATGTGACACTTCCACACTGAGATGCTGTTTGTCAGCAGATGCTCAAAACAAAGAGATAATTAAATAGAGCTATTTTTAGCTACCATCAGGCTGCCGTGAGCCCCCGCAATAACGTTGTCTGAGATCTCAAACGTGGAGCCGGAAAGCTATTTGTGTTTGAAGCTGCGTTGAGACTGGAGCTCCCTTTGTAATGTTAAAAGCTCTGGCCCGAGCCCAGGAGGCGGCTCCTTTCAGGTAACAGATGTTAGTAACACTGGCAACAGTTGAAGAGATTTCCCCCTTTTTTTTCCCTCTCCAGTCTTTCGGAAAACCAGTCCCTGCTGAAAATGCCCCCCTGGTCAAACCCCTGGCTGGTGGGGGCCATCTGTCTCTCTATGGCCCTACACTTCCTGATCCTGTACGTGGACCCACTGCCGGTAAGGATTCCTGCTTATTTATGGTTTTTTTTGTTTTTTAACAAAGACCATCAGATCTGATTCACACAAAGTAAAAAATCCAGCCATTTCTGGAGATTCCGCTCCAGAAGATACGTCACTGCGAGGATCAAATCGTCCCCAAATCACCTACGCGTGCTTGTTCCCACAGGTGGTTTTTCAGATCCGGCCTCTGTCCTGGACCCAGTGGGTGGTGGTGCTGAAGATGTCGCTCCCCGTTATCCTGATGGACGAGGCCCTCAAATTCCTCGCCCGCAACTACATCGAGCCGGGGAGCCAGATCCAGGTAAGAAGCAGGTCCTAATTCCCAACGAAAGACAGAAGCCTCCAGCCCGTCTAATCCCCGCCGTGTTCCCGCCTCAATTCTGTTCTCTCCCCCACACAAAAAAAGACGATAGAGGAGGAGGAGCTGCAGAGGTCAGCGGCCGGCGGAGGACTCGTGGGCGCGGCGGTTTGGAGGCTGCGTCAGTCGGTGAGGGGCGTGTCCTGGTCATTCGTCCTGGTCGCCGCGCCGCTGGTGATCTGGATCTTCAGCCTGGACTCCGACATCACCAACATGTTCTGGGAGTGACGGAGCACAAGAGAGGACAGGAGGGCTGCAAGGGAAACACTGAGACGCAGGAGTGAAAGAGGGGCAAAGGAGGCAAAGAGATGAAGCAGAAGTCTGGGCGTTTGAGGGGGAGACGTGTAAGATTTGAGTCCGCGGAAGATATTTATTTTTTATGAAAGCAAAAGCAACGTTAAGGGGGATGGTTCGAGATCAGTCTGCCCACTGACAATCAGGAGAGAAGAGGGAATATGGAAGGCATTTTGATGCGTTGGCCTCAGTAAAGAAGGTGCTATGTGTAGCCCTGTTTGTGTTCAAACCCTTCATCCCTCCTGCTTACTTACACGGCACAGGCCTTTTCCTTTTGGCCCATCCTGTGGGAAAAAAAGGCTGACCAAAAAGTCTACATCGCATTTTTGTGTTCCTTAGCATGCTGAAGCTTGAAGTGTTTTAGCTTAAAGTGAGTAAAAGGGATGGAGGCCAATTAAAGTGGATAACGATAAATTAACACGGTTTCCGGAATTAGCATAAAGATTTACTATTTATTATCAGAATGATTGCTCAGTCAGCAGTTGCTTTTCCAGCCAGATTCTTACCCAGATGCACACACACAACACAGTGCTAGTCACCAGTCATTTATTATCCTTAACCTTTTTTCACACTACACCAAGATTTTGATCCTTTTAAAAGAATGTCTAACGAAACATCTGTAGCTCTACAGTGCTGTCCAGCAAATAACAGGACAGCAGAGGCGTAACACTCCTAATCATATTCAATTTAGGCTTCTCCTTACTCTGACTTTCTTAATAGCGACATTGTACTAAGTTTTATTTGTCAGCTTCTTATTTCGTTTCACGCTAAATGACTTCATAGATGATATGCGGCTCGCTTAATGGGCCTTGACCAACGTTCACACCAGAACCGTCCCGCTCTTGACGCTTTGTGCTCTGCAGCCTTCCTGTCAATAACTTCCTTTGAGACTAAGAGACCAAGCGCCCGCTTTTCTTAGTCTCCGATCCTGCAGAAACGCAGCAAAAAAAAAAACAAGTGTGTGTGTCATCTTTGGTTCTGTTGGACGTGTAGCGTTTTGTTTTTATTGTTCCTGACACTCCAATGTCTTAAAAGAGAGCTCGACTCGAAACAGCCGTCGACCAGTTCCTGAGATATATATATATATATACCCAAGCTGAGGCTGGGCTGAAGCTGTACCTAAGCCTTTTCACCGGGGATGAATTTGCGAGTGGGCTATTTTTCGTAAAATGTTGAGTAGAGTTTGCTGTGTCCTCCCACGTGAAGTCAGCATCTAAATGTCTGTGTGTGGAATGGATTGACGAGACTCCGGGGTCCTCGTCCCTTTGTGCAGCTGTCGTTAGTCAAACCTGCTGCGTTTGGTCGCTTCCTGTCAGATCTGCTGTCCTTGTGTCAGGGTCCAATTCATTTCCCTATCGGTCGAATTTCTCCCGTTTTCTCATTCGGCTAGCCATAAAAGTTTTCTCCCTTTTTTTCAATTATTTTTTTATTTTTAACTTATTTGGATCGCCTGTTGCCCTGAGGTGAGCTTCAGGATTACTGCGGGTGGGAATAAAGTCCATTGAATTTTAAGTATGCTCTTCCCCCTGGCTGACCCAGAATCGGTCTCACCTCAGGCCCAATCTCCTGTGGTCATCATTCTGTTATGAGATGTTCTTGTGGTGGTGATGGACTCCAGGGAGTACCCCGACCCCCCGCGCCCAGGGACAGCAGACCCCTCCCATCCCCTCCCACACAGGTATAGAAAATGAATCATGATCATGTATAACTTTACTTTTTAAATTCATCGTAGCTCTCTTAAAGACTTTTCCTGTGAAGCTGTAACTGTATCAGAAATATAATCGACACCCTTCTTATTCTTTGCTACCCTCCTCTCTTGCAACGCTCTTTCTTTTTTACTGAAAGGTAGGAAATGAAATGATACGTGATATGCGCTTCAAGCATTTATAAGAAACAAACTTCTGATCTTGAGGTGAAAACCGGTTTTATAGATTTGTCTCTCTTCTGTACTTCCTTTAGTCATGTGACGGCTCTATTTATTCGAAACCATAAGCGCTGGGTTTATTGTTGCTCTTTTTGAAAAAAAAAAACGAGTCTGAAAATGAAGATGAACAAGTGCACGTTTGTCGTAATGAAGTTTTTTTTTACACTATTAAGGCAGAAGCAAGTACTTATTTTTCATTTGTATTTGTAATCTTTATTAATACGTCATCGTGCTGCAAAGAGGAATGGAACTGTCATTGTTTTTGAAATATTGTAATAAGTTTGTTTACACTTCCTGTTGATTAGCTGACGCTCATGTTCTAAAGAGATGGAGTGATGTAGGAGGATCAGATTGTCGCCCTCTTGACTGACTCACCTGTTTGAATAAAGGTTGAACTGAGGAACAATTAGATTGTTGTTTAATTATGTTTTTCTGCTCTTCCTCGTGTGCAAACAGCATTTAAACTAAAGAAACATTTGACAGATTCTGTTTTTAACCTGGGTCATTCTGTATGTTCTTTCCATGATTTATGTCAGACTTGTTTTCAGGAGAAAATATCTGTATTTATTAAGATCTACATCTGTATATCTTTAAGCACATCGTTGGGATGCTGATGATAACAGGTGATTTTATTCCCGTCTCTACAAAAAGCCGGACTAAGAGAAGCTGACGCTGAAGGTCGGTAGAACAAGCCTTAAATGTACATCCGTGATCTTTCATCCCTCAGACAGCATCATCACTGAGAGCTGATTGAACCGTTTGGATCAGGGAAGGTCATTTTCTTTTTCTTTTTCAGGTGCTTTTAACACCGTACAGCATTCGCAGCTTGTGAGACTGAAGCCCTGTGTATTCAAATTTTCAGCACACACAGGAGTGTATTCTCCATGCGTCTTCATGCTGTATACCTCAGACTTCAGGTAAAATAGCTGTACTCACACACTCCTTTTCAAACTGTAAGAAACCACTTTTACACAGCAGGCATCTTTCCATCACGCACAACGTTTCAGTTCATACATTCTCACACACCAGTGGATGCATATACTAGTAACGTTGCGTTCAGAGCCAAATAGGGAAGCCAGGACCCTTCTGATTATGAGCCCCCCCCCACCCAATGAGCTACAGCCGTCCCATCACTTTAAACACAGCTCCAAGTCTGTGACAGAGTTCGGTCTGCTTTACATCAGAATGTTTGACTCAAAGACAATGACCAAACTGCTCAATTAGGCTTGTTTTATTTTAGGTGCTGCTTTACAGCCCAGAGAGCTGATTGCTCAAATGAAACTGGTGTACAAGCTGTCAAACACCGCATTTTCCCATTTTGTACTCTTTAATATGATGATAGTTTTCCTTTACAGTGTAAGCGCCCTTCTGTTTAAAGATAAGCTCTCTTTAAAAATCAGTTGGAAGTGCTTCGTCGATTCATTTGACACTTTATTTCATAAAGAAATGGACTAATGCAAAGCCGTGTTGACTTTTGTGTTCTCAAATGCAACTGGTGTGAATAGTGGATACACGCATGCACATCAAACCAAATTTTGTTTGAGATATTTAGAAGAAGGAGTCAAGAGACTAATCCTATGTGAGCATGGGGTTGTATCAGTGTCCTGTAAAGCTCATCCACGCCTTTGTTACGGCAGCGTCAGTGCAAACGCGTTCACTGAGGTTTTAGAGCAGCAATAGTGAGTAAAGGTCACACCTTTTCTCTAAAGTAAACTAAAATAGATATAAGTTATGTGAAAGATGTGTCAACATTCAGACATGTTGAAAACATACTGTCCGTAAACAGATAAAACTCAAAGAAGTGTTCCTTAGCTCTGACATGCCAACACATGGCGGCGCCAGTGAGCACGTTTTCTGCACATCAGAGGGACCCTTTTAAAAAATGAACTTGGTTGAATTTATATCAAATAAAAAAACTGCAGCAAAAAAGATTTGGATTAAAAAAAAAAAGAAGAAGAGAAACAGTAACCAGAAATAGCATTTGTGTAGCCAAACTTAACATGTCCCAAATCACGTTGTGTGTCTGACCACCTTTATGTGTGTGTAGCTGGTAAGGACAGTGGGAGTGGACAGGCAATACTTTGGACTCCATTTATAGACACAGGGATAGTCATCGTGAGCGCTCATGCACCTCCTGTACCAGTGAACAGAGCAGTCATAGTGGGAAGGTCATCTGCATGTGGGTGCGAGACAAAGACTTCCAACAGAATAAAGTATAAAGCAGAATCCAACTTTTTTTCTCGTTGGGACGCAAAGACAGCAGCGAGGACGGTACTCAATCTCCTTTATATGTAGTCGTTGCTCCCTGGTGGAAAACGTCTGATAAAGTAAGTCATTTTTGGGATTTGAGCACGGATTTTTCCCTCTGAAATGCCAGGTTTTTGTGTCTGGAGGGCAATCGTGCTAATGTTTTCACGTTAAGCTTAAGTTGGCATCTTTTCAACCCTGAGGGCTAACAGGCACAAGCTGGAAAATACAAAAGTCCTAAATCAAATCAGGGAACATGGATGGATAAGGTTTGTGAGCTAGGATGCACCGAGCATCCCTGTAAAATGGTGTGTGGATTTAGTAATATAAGAGCTTTAATGGAACCTCTGCTTTAATTTCAAATTTAGTATATTCTCATTTTTAAAAAAAGCATACAAATACTGTTTCTACATAAAATATATCCAGAATAAACATCACTGTAAAGCATCGAGGTCCCATCCAAAGTGACCAATCACAGCTCAGAGTGCCAAGAACAGTTCAGAGACAGAGGAACTGCCACACAGAATCCCCCCAGCGGGAGCAAATTTCAGAGAACCCAGAGGCAGGTTTGACTACCTGTTGTTCACAAAAGGCACAAAAAACTCACAGGATGGCCAAAATAGTTAAATAAATTCCGCCTGACGTCACAAAACCAGCAGATAACTGTAAAGGTGAGCACACTCGCAACGAAGGAGTGATGGGAAACAAAAAAGATGACAGGAAGATGTATGCAGTCTCAGAGTCAAAGTTGGAAAAACTTCCAAATGTAGCTGGAAATTCCAGGGCTGGGATCTTGTGGGACACCCAGATCCATTCTGAGAAACAGGTGATGGCAGACCAACAAAATAGAGAAGAAAGCATTTGTAATAGATGTGGCAAATCCATCAGTGGACAGTGGAGCATTTTTAAAATATCTATATATACACACACACGCAGGAAAACAAATGCATGAAAATTGGCAGTCCACAGTTTTGGACTCACACTATGAATTCTTTTCAGAAATCCCAAAAAACCAAAGGTTGAATCCTAAGTCGATGTTAGCCTTGAGGGTTTCAAACTCAGCGATATGGCTGTCATACTCTTTTCATTGTTAAAGAATTATTAGTGCATGTGGATGATATCAGTGCACGACCACTCAAAGGAAGCTACTTTGATTCAACCTCTTTTCACCTCCATCCGACTCTTTGCTGATAATTCCCTGGTTCCTTTCGCGTTTCGTGATATCCTTTGTTGTGTGACTGTGGTTGTAAAGGTTTAAACAGAAATATGTGTGAATGTGTGTGTGTGATGGTTTCTCCATGGGAGATGTTTCCCAAGTGGTCTAAAACTTCACAATCTTTAATGACAGTCATGGAAAATGTCTTTACTTTGTTCAGTCATTGACTCATTTCATATGAAATGTGGTGTTTGCCTCAAAGAAGGAGCTCTTTTTATTTTCAATGATGGTTGAATGCGGTTTAAGTTGAATACCAGACAGACCCTTCTCGGT
>CAJRST010038411.1:3317-15184 GCA_907169785.1 Menidia menidia
CCACCCCATTAGGGGATCAGTGGTTATCACAATGGACGAATGGATGTTTGTGATGCTCATACATAAACTCTAAACTTTTAGATGATGTCTGTCTTTATGATACAATGAAGGGAAGCTTGAATAGATCGCTCACAAACTCGTAATTAAGTCCCAAGTCTACAAAATGTGGGCCGCTAGACTGCTAAACCGCAAACCACTTCCTGAATCAGTCACATGGTACGGCCGGCTCGCGAGGCTTCAAACGTCACCACATACGTCCTCGACACAAGCCTCCACACGCGATTCACAGAAACCATCCTGGGTTTCTCGACACGCACTTCGAAGCCTCGATACGGAGGGACACATCACTGATTTTGGTACTTTGTCTTTTCCTTGTGTTGCACTCTTTGCGAGTGCGCTTTGGTTCCATTCAAACCTTTTTTGCCAAATATCTCTGTGCCCGAGTTCTGCCTTGAGTTCCATTTCTGCCCCGCCTGGTCTGAGAGCGGCTTTTAACTCATTGGCTGCCAAAGACGTCTATAGACGTCTTTTATGTTTTTCAACGAGAATGGCTGGGGGACGATCTGCTAAAGCTTGTCCGTAAATATGGGCTTCTAGACAGAGTATGTAGTAACAAATTGACCCTCTAGGTGGAAGTGTCACTTTTGATGGGAGATGAGCATAGACTGTAGGCAAATAAGAAAAAGCTAACGGTTCGCTATGAGAGAACATGTCGCCGGGGGGGACGCAAGTCGAGGAAGAACGGAATAAGGTAGAAACACATTTTTTTTTCCTGATGAAAGAAGAGAGTCTACTCTTTCTTTTGGTGTGTTCGGTGTTTACATAGTCATAGCACAAACTATTCTGTGGCTCTTGAAAGATCAGTCAAAATGATCAAAAATCTCTGGCAGTCAATGAGTTAAACAGATCACACGCCAGCTGCTGACCATCAGAACCACAAAGGGAAACGGTCTCTGATCGGTTTGAGCCCAAAATGATTCAATCACGACTTAAGCCTCATTTCTGAGCATTTTGTGTGAATAAGAACCCAAAGTAGGCTGAGGCGGAACAGGAAGTGGACCTTTTAGCATCAGTCAGCCAGTTTGACTAAAACCACAAAGACAGAGAAGTAAAAGCCATTTATGAAACGCTCCTCTGGACTGACTCTAACCAGGGCCAGGAATACACTTCCTGTGACTTAAAAGCATTTTAAATCTGGAAACGTACTCACTTCTCAGCGGAAACACAAATCTGGACAGCTAATGAGGGTTTTTAGTGCAACATCTGAGTGTTTTATGCCAACTGAGCATAAAAACCTGAATGTTAGGCTTAGCTTGGCTATCAGCAAGTCCCGTTTAAAGCCAGATTTCTGCATTTTATACAAAATGAGGAAGAGGATACACAAAGACCTTCGAGGCCAGGAAGAGATTTGGAAAAAGCTTTGCTGAATTCAAAGAATATTTAGAAACTAAAAGCACTATTGAAGCAAATAAAGTACAAAAAGTGTGAAATTTGTTGTAGGAAAGTGCCGTAAAAAGAAGGGTTGTTGTTTTCTTACCGAGCACCACGCAGGCTGATGTGAGCTCCATGTTGTGTCGATGTCGTCTGAGTTTCAGACGGGTTTATCCACTTCCTGATCTGAGAGCGGAAACCTCGTCTCTGCTCAGCTGGGAGGATGTGCTTCAAAACAGTGTCATCAAAACCATAAAAGACAAAGAGATCAAACAGAAGGAAGCTCAGGTCTCAGATGCAGAAAGGCAGAAAGAGGACCCTTTCCCTCTTTTCTGGGCAGAAAAGCTCCCTCAAAGCCAGAGCCAAAGCAGCTAAGTGGGGACTGTGTGATGTGTGAGAAACAGTGGGGCGGCATTCACAGCCTTTTAGGTGTGAAAACCACCAAAAACTTAAAGTAACTCACGCGACAGCCAGTGGAAAGAGGCGGGGACTGAGGGGGGGGTGGGGGGGGCAGAATGAAGACTGGCAGTAGTTTTTTCTTCATAAAGGCAGAAATAACTCAGAGCCACGCTTTCAGCTTGTTTATTGGGGGTTTCAAATTAAATTAGAAAATTTCTAAAGAAATTTTGAGGGGGGCCACCTACTGCCCGTCTAGGAACCAGGGGCTGGTTTCATGGGGCCCTCAAATTTTGGACACTGAATATTTGGGCTCTTTATAATGTGGGCTTGCGCCTATGAGAGGGCCTGAGGGAGAGACGCAGTCATGGAGGGACCTGGCTGAGCTCTGGGGCCTGCTGACCGAATGCAATTGGTTTGAGCAGGTCGCGGGTCACATTGGCTGAAAGCTGAGAAAAAGACCTACGCAACGAGGTATGACATGGCTGGGTCCGGTCCCGACCCGGTTACGACCCGGTTGGGTCCGATCCCCAGAACCAGAACCAGAACCGGGCTCTGACTAAAGCCCTCTAAGCGGGCTTCGCCCGCCTGGTACCAGAACCAATGTATTACTTAAATCTTTCTAAGCGGGCTTTGCCCGCCTGGATCCAGAACCAATGGATCCATCAGCTCCACAGCTCACAGATCTTTGCTGATCGCCACGGCGACGGCAGCCTGGCCCAAGTCTCAACTGCCACACCTGTGACTCATCAGTGAGCCGCAGCTCTGACACAGACCCAACTGAATGATGGATCAAAAGTATCTTCCGAAATACTGCCCGATGTTCAAAAACTGAAAGAGTGAATTCTGAAATTTTCGACCGTGAGGGGCATGGGGCTTTCAGGTTTCAGCCAGTCTATTTTTTTTCCCAGAGCACCATGAATCCAGAGCATTAGGACTCCGGAGCACCATGAATCCAGAGCATCAGGACTCCGGAGCATCATGAATCCAGAGCATCAGGACTCCGGAGCATCAGGACTCCAGAGCATCAGGACTCCAGAGCATCAGGACTCCAGAGTATCAGGACTCCAGAGCATCAGGACTCCAGAGCATCAGGACTCAAAGGAATCATGAATCCAGAACACCATGAATCCAGAACACCATGAATCCAGAACACCATGAATCCAGAGCATCAGGAATCCAGAGCATCAGAACTCCAGAGCATCAGAACTCCAGAGCATCAGAACTCCAGAGCATCATGAGTCCAGAGCATCAGGACTCCGGAGCATCAGGACTCCAGAGCATCAGGACTCCAGAGCATCAGGACTCCGGAGCATCATGAATCCAGAGCATCAGGACTCCAGAGCATCAGGACTCCAGAACACCATGAATCCAGAGCATCAGGACTCCAGAGCATCAGAACTCCAGAGCATCAGAACTCCAGAGCATCAGGACTCCAGAACACCATGAATCCAGAGCATCAGGACTCCAGAGCATCAGAACTCCAGAGCATCAGGACTCCAGAACACCATGAATCCAGAGCATCAGGACTCCAGAGCATCAGGACTCCAGAGCATCAGAACTCCAGAGCATCAGAACTCCAGAACACCATGAATCCAGAGCATCAGGACTCCAGATCATCAGTACTACAGAGCATCAGAACTCCAGACCATCAGAACTCCAGACCATCAGAACTCCAGAGCATCAGGACTCCAGGACATCAGGACTCAAAGGAATCATGAATCCAGAACACCATGAATCCAGAGCATCAGGACTCCAGAGCATGAGGACTCCAGAGCATCAGGACTCCAGAACACTATGAATCCAGAACATCATGAGTCCAGAGCCTTGAGCATCTCCTCGTTAGTATAGTGGTTAGTATCACGTGGGGACCTTTACTTACCCACAACAGCTCAGAGGTTTGAGATCACTGTCAGCCGTCATTAGACAAACCTCATGCGTGCGATAAGCCGCCTGATGCAGGAGAGAGTGGTGAGAGATACCACACATTTGCATGTAGTTTATGCAAAGAAAAATCTGCTTCCTTCTGCCACCGAAACGTTAAAAGCTCACAGACTAACATTTGGTCGTTATTCGGAAACACAAATACATTTTTAACCCTTTTTTTCCTCCACTTAATGTCTTTGGTGTCTTTAAAAAGACAGAGACAGAGACTTCCCTTATGTTACCAAGTAGTAGTTGTTTAGTTTGTTGTTTAGTTTGTTGTGAAAGACTTGGATTATAACGAACCTTTTTACCTTGAAAATCAGTAGGTTGTAGTTGTAAAATGTTTCCTTAATGAAGCTGTGAGTATGTTTAACAGTAAACAATCTGACTGTGTGTGATTTAGTGTCTAAACTCTGAAATACTGACTTTATCCTGGAGCAATACCTCTGAGTTACTGTACACAATGTCCCAACTGCTTTTAGCTCTGAATCATCCAACAATAAGAGAGGAAAACCTGCTCAGCAGCTTTAGGATAAGCCCTGGAGGCAAAATAAACTTTCTATTGGGGCCCTGCTTTAACAGGCAAACCGATGAGATACATCATTTTAAACAGTGTCAGAACAAATCTTTTCATTCAACAGAGAAGGGAAAGAGCCTTTAAAAGGGGGTTTTGGTGTGTGAGAACTAAAAAGAGATCCCTGTTGCCCCGCTGGCAAACTGAGCAAACTATTTTCTTTTTGCTTTAGTGGACGTCCAACAAGGCTGAGAGAGAGAGAGCAGGTTTGACTTCCTGGTTTGTTATTCACTTGTATTTTGTTTGGTTTTGGTTATTCAAATCTGGCTTTAGGTTTTCAATGGCCCGTGTGCCAGAATGAGCAAACACAGCCCCTAAATGCTTCTGATGGACAGATATTTGAGGCTTTCTCTCTCAGTTTTGGTATTTTTTTTGTGTCTCTTTCTGGTCATTTTGTGTTAAATCTAAGCGTATTGCCTCCATTTGCTTAATGCAGGTCTTCTCCCACCAGTTTGCGCTCATCTAAAGTCTCTCAGGATAAAACCTTGTTTGGTATTTTAGGGTTAGTTATAGAAATCCTGTTCCTTTAGTCTCTGAAGCATTTTGTCTGCTGTGTGTGTGTGTGTGTGTGTGTGTGTGTTTTTTTTAAGTGAATGATTAAACAGTCAGCAGGGCTCCTTTAGGGCGTGACCAGGTGAGCTTCCTGTATTTCGGCTGAGTCACTTGCATTCAGTTTGTGCCTTTCTGTGGTCTGAGCTGCTGATTGGGTGTTCTTACTGCGTGTAAAGCGTCTGTTCCGCGTTCAGAACCGAGAAGATCCGTTCAGTTTGGGTTTGGTGACAACCGATCATGGCTTACTCGTTCATCTGCTGGAAAAAATGGAAAAAAGTCTTCTTTCTCCTGATCATAGTGTTGGGTAAGTTTTTGCTTTACAGAGAGAAGATTTGAAAACAGATCTGAAAGCGTTTGAGCTCCTTAAACCAGCGTGAATGTTTCTTATTTAATGCCGTCTGTAAAAAGGTAGATCGATAGTTTGTGCAGTGGGTCGATGCCCAAATATGAAGAGCTGCACACATTCAAATGTCTACAAAAGAACATTATTTTCTTCTTCACAGCCTTGATATGGTTTTTGGGATTAGGAGGCCAAGTGGAGGCGAATCCGCTCGGTGAGTTTTTTCTGACAGCAGTTTGAATGTACTTTGTGGTTTTCTCCTGCAGAGGAAACTTTGACGCAAGTCCTTTTTTACTGCTCTGTACTGTGTGCTGATGTCAGTTGTGTTCTTTATTGCAGGAAGATCTTCAGAGCCTATTTCAATAAAAGCAGTGGTTGGCGGAAACTTCAATTTGCAGTTTCCTCCCATTGATTCCAACCCAAAGGATCATTTCATAGAATGCTTGAAAGATGACGATGATATTTTAGAATTTAAGGAGGAGAAAATATCTTATGAACACGATGACTTTAAAGGCAGAATGAAGGTGACACATGACTCGATTGAGATAACCAACTTTACGAATCCAGATGAAGGAAATTACTCGTGTTGTAGTAGAGTAATTACAGCAACACACCGAAATTGCATCAGTCAGACTGTTGGTAAGTCATTTCAACACTAACACAAAGTTAACATAATGACATCACGCCCCAGTTGGATTCTTGTGTCTTGAGTCAAATATCTTTTGTAAATTCATCATTCACCTTCTATAACTCAACAGAAAAGAGTAACTGTTTTATTCTTCCTTCAGCTGCAAAAAGAGTCTTTATGTTTGAATGCTCAGCTTTCCTTGTTTTCTCCTCAGTGGTGCAGGACAAAGAGGCAAAAAGTAAAGGTTGGGAGCAGCAGTTTCTGTCTGAACATTTAGAAACCCATTTTAAATCCGCGTCTTTGGTGCTTTCTAATTAAAACTGAAATGATCCTCGGTGTTGTTACTAATCAGGTATTCGTCACAATGATGCCGTGTCGCCGGCAGTCAGCCCCACGAGTAAGCAACCTCTTTTTTCTTTAACCCTTTAAAGCCCGATCCAATTAAAAATAGGAGGTATATTGGATTTTTTTAGTCTGAAGTGTTTCTTTGGCCCCTCAACAACATATGAAGAAAAAAAACAGAATTTATTTTGATCAAATTAGCATGCAATAAGTCAAAAATATATGTAGGTGTAGTCTTCTACTGGCTGTTATCAGGTATATCTGAATGTGTACAACAGGGGTTTGAGCAAAGCTTTTACCACTGAACGATGCAAAAAGTCTCAGATCCAAAAGAAACCCGATCAGATATGACACATTTGGCATTATAGGGTTTTTAATGGATTCATTTCAACAATGAAATTAACAAGTTTTATAGCAGTATGACTCTAACAGCAATATTAAAACCAAGGTCCATCAAAATGTACCTTTAACAGCAGTAAATAAGCTGTGAGCTCCGTCTCTGTGGGTCTAACGCAGCATCTCCTCTGTTCTTCAGCAACTCCAAACACTAAATGGACAATTGGATGCATTTTTGGCTTGGTGGTTGGTGGCCTAGTTTTTTTGTTGTTGGGATATGGCTTTGCTATGATGATCATAAAAAGAAAAACGGTAAGGCAATTGTTTTCGCTTCCGAACATGTTTCATGTTTAAAAATTGCCTTCAAAGTGCAGATTTACATCAGCGTCCACCCAGCTGCTCAGCTGGACCCTCTCTGACATCAGAGATGTGATGTGGCTTTGAGCTCAGTCTGACCGCACACTGACCGGAGGCCTCCGGTTGAACGGAGGGACGCAAAGAAAGATGATGAGATATTGCCAATGAATCAGGAACATGAGAAGTTCTTCAGTCAGTTTGCTTTTTAGAGGCATTATGAAAAACTAACAGGCCTGTTCAGCCTCTTTGCTTTAAGGCTTTCCCTTCGGAGACGTTTTAAGGAAGTTATACTGTCATTAAGTACAGATCTGGGCCTGAATTGGCACCGTGCTTTTTGTTTGTGGTTTTAATATTTTTGCATGTTTCTGATGGTCTTTGAGGCTGTGTGTGCAGGGACAGTGGAGCTGCATGACACCATTATTGGATACTTTATGACCATATACAGCCAAACCTATCGTTATCTTTCTTTATTTCTCCCTGATAAGCTGATGCTGGCAGATTTTCCCTTAAATCAAACCGTGATGCGAATAATTATTTTACCACCCCAAAAGGAATGTTTTCGCAGGGTAAAAGATTCACCATGATGAGATGTAGCTCTATTTATTGCTTTATTAAAATGGGATTACTGTAAACTGGGCTGTTTTAGAATATCGGAGCAGGGGTGAAGTAAAAAAATTTTTCCCCTGCTCAAAATCAGGAAATAGTCCATGCTGTGGTGTGACACAGCCTCAAGAGCCCAGGGAATTTGAATAAATGTAAACACTGCCATTAAAACCGGTTCCTCTGACAGCAAACAAGGCAAGTCTATTTGTAAAGCCTTTTGCAAGAACAGGAAATAAAGATAAAGAAAGGAAGTTCAACAAAATAAAACAATCATCTATTGAATAAATTAAAAGTGAAGAGTGCAGATAAAATGCCTTCAGTTGTCATAACAGCAAAGTAAAACCTGCTTCCAGCCAAACGGGCTGCAGTGTTCTGGATCAATGATTATTATGAAAATCACCCAAAATATTGCTTTGAAAGAATCTGCAGCGGGGCCTCATTTCAACGTTTTTCCCTGATAAACGACCTTTATTGTTCCTGAGCAGCACTTCTGCAGCTTCCTGAGGCTCTCATCCTCTGAAAAACTCATTTTGCACACAGGTCGGCAGATGCCAAACCATCAATTTGAGCTAGAAGTTCTACCAGTTTGAAACATCTGCAAAGAGATGATGATCTGCCCCTGATGTCCACACGATGCTGCAGTTAGCAAACGCAACCCTACCACATCCAGAGCCCTGTGGAACTCCGAATCTCATCCACCCCCCCAGCCTTGCCACCACAACACCCCCACTGTAGTCTTGGTGGGGCACTGCTTCCCCCCCGAAACGCCACATGGTGGACCAAAATCACCTCAAAGCCATACGCAAGTCTTTTTCCTCCCCAAACTCCTCCCACGCCCGGGTCCCACAGGCCAAAAAGAGCAGGTAGGACTCCTTCTTCAGCCTGACGGCATCCCTCACCGCCGGTGTCCACCTGCGGGTTCGAGGGTTGCCATGACAACAGGCACCGACCACCCTGCGACCGCAACTCCGGGAAACCGCGTCGAAAACGAAGGCGCGGAACACGGCCCACTCCGATTCGATGTCCCCGACCTCCCTCGGAACGTGCTCGAAGCTCTCCCGGAGGTGGGAGTTAAAGCTCCGCCCAACAGGGGACTCCGCCAGGCGCTTCCAGCAGACCCTCACGATGCGTTTGGGCCTGCCCGGTCCCACCGGCGTTTTTGTTTGCGATATTTCGTATTTTCCGCACTATAAACCGACGGTGCGTCTTATAATCTGGTTCAAGATTGAGTCGCAACAGGTCTCGCAACTACGGGAAGCGTCCGCCGACGACATTTTCTCCCGTTGAAGAAACATCGCGCGGTGCATTCGCGGACAAGAGGCGCCACCTTCTGGAGATTCGGCACTACTGTACAATGTTCATACGTATGAACAGGAACCCATTTTACAATTCGACAAAAAATAAAGTTATTCTATACTTGCGGTTTGGTATTTTTACAAGAAAAGCTTGTCAGCTTTACGCTAGCCGCTACATGTTGTGATTGCGCTAACATTTGATTCACCGTTTTTGTTACTGAATCGAGGAAAAGTTCCCCTCCACTATGTGATAAAAATGTTGAGACTACAAATTACTTTATACATTGTGGTTGTTAAAGATAAACTATTTGACTATCATTTTTTTCTTTCTTTATTTCTCTTTTCCTGTACCCCTGTTAGGCCTGGCATTAACCATTTTACTTCTGTAACAAAACGAAATCTTAAATAAATAATAAAGCAGTATTGGATGATCAAGGGGGGCTTCTCACCCTGACAGGCCTCCCTTGGCAAAGCAAAAGTGTTGGGCAGAGCACGGCACTCAGATTACAATTCTGTTGCCATAATGCCGAACACGACAAGGGGCTAAAAGAAGATATTCGCAAAAACACTACGTCACTGACATTGGCTCAGAAAAAAAATAATAAAACAGCCGTTTATTTATTCGTCTGACTGTTTTGTTGACATTCTCTTTAGCGCAGCTGCATCTGGTGGATGCTAACGCAGCCCCAGACACATCTTAGGGGAGCGCCTAATTAATATTAACATTAAATAATTAATGTGTAATTTTATATGAAAATGTTTTAAAAATGGGCCGTTCATTGAAGGTGCGTCTTATAATCCGGTGCGTTTTATAATCCGGTGCGTCTTATGGTGCGGGAAAATACGATATTAAAGATAGCTGATGAGTACACTCAGAATCGTTGTGGTTATTTGCCCATCCCATTTAATGACATCACCAACACCTAGCCGTGAATTTCGGGTCAGAAGTTCGATTAAATCCACTCGTTTTCTGTTTTTACTGGCAGCTCATTTCTAAACGTCATACTGGGAATAATGGATAGTAATTGTGTACAACTTTGGGCATCTGGGAGGCTTTTTTAAATTAAATTCAGAGACTATCCATGTTATCATCAACCAAGTATAACAAGCCATGTGTTTATCTCGATTGGAAACTAATCATCTTTTTCTTTTGACATTTGTATTAAAACAACCCCACACCTGAGCTGGACCGGGATTTGACCAGCGATGGCTGTCCGCGAGTGGGCCGAGAACAGGAGGGAGCAGGAGGCTGAAGGGAAACCATTCCGGATGGGGATCCAGCATCGCGGTGACCGTGTGGCCATTACTAAGCAACAAGCAGCAATGGAAGGTGAGACGTTTTTAACTCATTGATTGACAGCCATTTTCAGAACAGAGTCCCATACTGCCAGAGTTTTTTTTAACATTTTGACTGATTTTTCTAGAGCCACAGAATAGTTTGTGCTATGACTATGTAAACACCGAACACATCAAAAGAAAGAGTAGACTCTCTTCTTTCATCAGGAAAAAAAATGTTTCTACCTTATTCCGTTCTTCTTCGACGTGCGTCTCACCGGCGCCATTTCTCTCATAGCGAACCATTGCGTTTGTTTTTATTTGCCTACAATCTATGCTAATCTCCCATCAAAAGTGGCACTGCCTCCTAGAGGGTCAATTTGTTACTACATACTCTGTCTGGAAGCCGATATTTACGGAAAAACTTTAGCAGATCGTCCCCAAGCCACTCGCATTGAAAAACATAAAAGACGTTTATAGACGTCTTTGGCAGTCAGCGGTTGGATTTGAATTGACGTCTATAGACGTCTTTGGCAGCCAATGAGTTAACGGCGTTCCTAAGAGCAGAAGGCATTTCAACTTGAACACAGCAGTGAGAGTCGGTGAGAGAGCCATGGGAGAGAAAAGGAATCTGGGTTTGTCTGTGGTTTGTCATCTTGAAACTGCCAAACGGGTTTGGCGAGGCCTCAGTAGGTGTCTTGTTGGCTCACTTGGAGGGTCAGAATCCAAAGGCTCTTTATTGTCATTATACACAAGTACAACAAGATTAAAGCCGACTCCAAACAGTGCAAAATATCAATCAGCAAAAATCTATACAGCATAAACATTAACACAGTCCTGGGTGTGTTTGCATAGCAGAAATGAAATGTATTGCAATGTAAATGGGTAAATGTGGTAAATATGTGTTTGTAATTTTATCCTACAACACCTGATAAGGATCAACTGCATGTTAATGGCAAGTAGGACAGAAAATAGGTAGGCAGACGGGAAAAGTCATCCGGGGGGTGGGTGGGGGGGGGGGGGGGGGGGTGCAGTCCCAAACGCTGCCTGGTGTTTGCCGTTTCTGTGGTTTTTAACTGGCTCATCCTATAAACTGAGTCGTGATTTGTTTTTTTCAAATATCTTGCGGTCAGATACTTATCAGGTTTTCGTCCACAAGAACAAAAATCAGCTTTTTGTTGCCTCTCGAACTGAGCAAATAGCTGGAGGCGTTTTCTGTTTTTTTTTCTCTGCTCAGAGCAGGAAGCAAAAGCCGCCTTACAGGTTGACGGGCTGAAGGCCAGAAAACAGCAGCTGCAGATGAATTCCAGTGTCCCGTCTTCTTCTCTTGACCCCGCGGGAGCCAGCAGGACGCAGGAGAAAACCTCCACAGTGAGCAGAACTGGAGTCTCTAACTGGAGTCTCTAACTGGAGTCTCTAACTCTAACTGGAGTCAAACTCGTCGCTCCACCACCTCCACTCAGAGCAGCAGCCGGCGCTTAATGAGGGTTTTTACCTCTCCAACTGTTCCCGTTGGAGAGGAGGTTTTCCTCCCTAATTAAGCGCCTGGAGGCAGCCCGGCGTTCCTCCGAACGCTCAAAAACTCTACCGTTTGCCTTAAAAAGAGGATGGATGTCAGGTTTAGATTAAATGGTCAAACTGCTGTTTAGGCGTTAAAAATTCAGGGTTAGACTGTGTGTGTCTGGATATAAGATTATCAGACTGTGTTTGTCTGAATATAAGATTATTAGACTGTGTGTGTCTGGATATAAGATTATCAGACTGTGTGTGTCTGAATATAAGATTATTAGACTGTGTGTGTCTGAATATAAG
>CAJRST010038422.1:0-26082 GCA_907169785.1 Menidia menidia
TCTATCTATATTTATGCATTGTGATGAAATTAAAGTGGAAATGAGCTCGTTGATGGTGTGACAGTGGAGAAACAGCTAGTGTGTAATCACTCGGAGGCTGTAAAGACTTTACCTTTACTGCCTGCTTTAAATTAGACTCCTCAGTGTTATTACCTGAATAAATAGGAACAGTTTGGCAGTAAAGCCCCTGCTCAGTGTATCAGACTCGAGCCACTGCACCTCCTCTGATTTAATACTGAGGGTGCATGAAGGTGGAACACAGGAGGACAGATAAAACGTCTCCATTACCAGCTCTGAGTTTCTGCTTTTCATGCAGCAGAAGTAGTTTTTTCAGCTTCCTGATGCTTTAACGACACTCTGCAGGCTGATTCGAAATTCTCCTGAGCTATTATAGGATCTTTATTTGTGAAGTCTGAGGAATTCACCTTGAAAATGCGCACAAACACACACACACACAAAAGAAAACATGAAAAAACACAGATTTAACATTGAAAGCTGCACAGAAAACACGGCCGTTATAAAAGGTCTTTACAGCTTTCACTGGGCTTCTTATATTTCTTTATCTTTCTATGCTGAATTTTTTTTTTTTACAAGGCTGAAACTTCTGGCTCACTTCAAAACCTCTGGTAAATTGTAGCTCTGCATGAATCAGATTCTGCACACAGTGAATCTGAATTTTTACAAGCATCATTGATGAGAATACGCAAAATGAAGGAAACTTTACTTATTATGTTCAATATGCTGATTTCTGAGACTTACACCACCTTCATTTGGTCAAAACTTTGTTTTTAAAAAACCCAGAAAATAGGATATTTCCATTTTATTTTGCGTTTCAGTTTAAAGTAAAAATACACAGAAAGTATTGATTTAATTGGATTATTTGTCTTATGTTTTCTACATTTTGTTACAGAAGCAAAGAAAGACAAAGTGAACGGTTGACTTAGGGAAACGTGTTGTTATCATAATGTTAAACTGTGAGGATCAGTTAACTCGGGATTAAAGTCGCAGTTGGATTTCCCTTTAAAATGATAATTTTTACTTATTTAATTGAGGTCTTTTGTGCTCAAACCCTCCACTTCGGTAAAATGTTGTTACAATCCTGTATTAGTGATGAGATGCATCGACTCATTTAGGACATTTGTGGACGTCAGTCTGTTTAGAAGCCAACTCAGCCAGCTGCCTTTAAAAAAAATTCCCCACCGTCTGCAGGACCCGCTCACCACTAGTCGCTTTGCAATGTCAGAAAATACGTTTGTATGCCACAAATATTAAGAAAACTTCTCAGGAATAACTGATGAAAGTAAAAAGAAAAGAAAAGTATCTAGAAAAATAAAGAACTCGACCAAAACAAATCAATAACCAAGAATAAGTCCACAGAAAATTCAAAGATGTCTAAGATGAAAAAAAGAAATCAGAAGAAAAGAAATAAAAACAGAAGGCTAAATACATAAAAAGCTTCTTGATTTTACAGACAAAGAAAAAAAAGTCCAAAGCAAACGCAGTGCAGAGGCCTCAGATGAAAATCCTCCAAAAACTCTGAAAGTCAGAGAACTGAAACCCAGCAATCGAGTCCAAATCAACCCCAAAGTCTCTACGATGCATTCAGAGTCAGTCTGGAGCTGAAAACTGACCTTCATTAGCAGCAGTTTCACGGCTTCTAAACACAATTATCCCACATTTAGAGCGGTACATGTAGGAAATGTTTCCAGAGCACGGGATAATTTCCCTTAATTATGGTTTAATTAGCTCCGTTCCTCCAGTGGCCGATGGACAGTCCATCAGAGGAAATCACCAACCTGAATTACAGCGTCCTCTAAATAATTATGCCAGTTCACTTTCACCTCTCTGGGACTGAGCGGGAAATGTTCCCCCCACGGCATTTAGGGGGAATTCTTTGAGAAATGACAAACCCTGGAACGAGAGAGTGTCCTGACTGAGTCTCCTGATCCACCTCAAATCGCTCCCATCAGAACTCTGTGGCTACAGAGAAGTTATGCTCCACCTCATTAGCATCAGTGTTTATGTACTTTTCTTTAAAGTACCAGATTAACAGGGAAATGTTTAGCTTTCCTTTAAAATGCGTTTCCTAGCAACACATAACCTCGTAAATATAATTTTACAAACATAAGCTTTGCAGGAAGTTAAATGTTTTAGCATTTCTCTGCTTGGTTGTGCAGAGCTAATGCTAATGCTAATGCTAATAGTCTTTTAGTGTACGTCAGTGAAGTCCTGATCAGACCGTTTTCTTTTTGTTCTAAATTTGTTTTCGCTCTTTTGAAGGACGAGCTGAGAATGTCGTGATGTGATGATCTTTTTTTTTTTGCTCTTCGTTGAAGAGAGACGCGGTGGCAGTTAGCATCCAGCTCCTCTCTGTGAAGCGCTCTCAGCTGGGCCCAGCTGCCGGCGCTCCGGCTGAAGACGGGCTGCAGCCGTCCTGCTGAGGGCTCAGAACATCAGGGGCTGTGCAGAACAGCTGGGGCCTAATCTGACAATTCAGACAATTAGGCTCAAGAGAGCTGTTCCCCTCCTCTTCTGGGGGGGGGATGAAGGGGGCTCGAGGTTTGGCTGGAACTTTGACGAGTCTGATTAAACCAAAAACAAATGATCTCAGGTTGTGAGAGAAGAGCGATGTCCGTCTCTTTGCAGCCTTGAATCAGGTCATTGGCAAAGAACTGAGATGGAGGTCCAGATCAGGACGAGACAGAGGCTTTGAGATAGGAGGAAAAGGAGATTGAGGGGGGGGGGGCATCCAGCTCTTATAATGTAGCATAGTTCTTCCTTTCAGGCAGTTTCAGCCTTCAAACCCTGAACTCTGTCGGCTTTAAAACAGACGATCTACAGGTGGGAAAATAACTCCCAGACCCAGATCTGACTTTTCCGCCCCAGCACGACCTGTTTCGCACGTTTCCAGAACATTCTGAACAGCACAGAGGGGATTTTCCTTGATGTGACCCAGCCTACTTGGACACAAGATCCTGGACCCGATTCAGATCTGATCCGAGTCACAAAAAAAAGAATTATTTAGAAGTTAATCCAGGGCTGTTATCGGAAAGGGGGGTTTTGTTAGCATTTTGCTAACAGAAACGGATGGCAAATGGCCCATTGTGCGAACAAAGGTTCAAGCTCCAATGCCAAAGAAAATAAAGAGCATCTGGGCCAAATCCAGAGAAACCAAAGACTCAAACAGACGAGTCCCCTGTTTTACGTACAGCTGGATGCAAACTCTGAGCAGCTCGCTGTGCAGCCTCTGCTGCGCATGAGGGACACTTTTAGCTTCACCTGCAGCTCAGACAGGAGATAAAACACGAGTCGCTTCCATCTGGAAACGTTTAAACCTGGAGAAGCCTTTGGGACGAGCAGAGTAGCGTCTCCAAGAAGAAGAAGTCCAGCTGCTTTCAGTCAGACTCTGAGAACTGCGTTCCTCTGTACTCTCAACATCTATGTGTCTCTATTTTAGAACATAATGACGCTCGTATGGTTCACCATAAACAATAAAGTAGTTTATTACTGAGACATGTAAATGCTGAGGGTCCAGAGATCAATTTCAGACTTGATGGCTGTTAAGACTTCACCTTTCTGTGTGGAGAATAATGATGTTGAATCTATATTTCAAAAGAAAAAACAAATATAGCACAGAAATGTATTAAATGCCATCTCTAATGTCAAATTAGTCTGTGGGAAGACACCAGAATGATGGTAAAATAACACAACACGCAGCCCCGAGTGAGTCATTCATCCAGATTTTCTGACACTTGTATTCTCAGCAGTGAATCTGCACGACTTCTGAGAGATGCTGCGACTTAAAACCGACATAAAAACATTTAATCTTCCTCTCATTTCTTCCCACACTGACACAAATTCAGCTCTAATTTATGCACAGAGAATTCCTGCTGTGCTACATCTGGCGTGCAACAATCGGGCGCTGCCGGCGCCGTGCGCCAATTTGATTGAAAAAACAATTTAACTGACAATTATGACACGAGGGGAACGCGGCGTCTTTAACTTCCAATTGAAAAAATCATAACGGTGATGGAGGAAATTTCAAATCTGCATGTTTTATATACAAACCAGCGAGCAGCAACATCTTATTCAAGATGAAGAAGAAATATTCTCACTTTTTGAGGCTTGTGGCGTCTAAACGGGCTTCACAGGAGCATTTCTGACCTCGGATGGCAAAGATGAGGAGATTTATTTTTCAACGACCTGATAATTGGTTACTGAACACGTGTGCTGCTCGTTAACTCAAACGGCCAATCAGCCAATCACCAGGCAGCTGGCGGGCTCAGAATCAGGCCGAACCGACTGAAAACACGGCTCCTCCTGCTTTTATCCGCAGCTCAGGCTGTTGGACGGGAGCTGTTTAATAAAGTCGGAGAAACCCTTCAAAGTTTGATGTTCTCTCCAAATTCTGTTTCCCGGACGACGGTAGGAGGAAGGAGTGGAGCCACAGACTGTCTTCTTTGGCCAAAATGTGGACATTGTTGTCCTTAAAAAAAAGAGTGGACAGGACTCAGCTGGTCAGCTGAAGGCTGAGGGACACTTTGAGGACCTGGAGAAAGCATGACTCAGCAGAGGAGCTGGTCTCTCCTCCTTCCAGAGCACTTTTAGGAACAACAGCCAGATGATTCAGCTCTCAGCTTCAAAGATGAGACCCAAACCACTCTGACAGGGAGTTACCCACCCATCAGAGCCCCCTAACCACTAGGCATGGCAAGATTCACCGATGCGTATCGGAACATCGGAACGACCTGTGCGATACGGTTGCATCGATTTGCAAACGTCTGCATCGGTAAAAACCGCACATAAACTCGAGATGCATCGTATAAAACTACCTGCAGCGATACAAACCGATTATTATCTTCTATTATTATAACTTTTTAGAAACGTGTCTTTGAGTTTTAGTTGCGTTTCTTTCCATCCCTGTTTCCATTCAGAGAGACAATCACTCTCTAAGTTGCACTTCCTTTGTTTCAAAATAAAAGGCACAGTTAGCTTGCGTGCCATAACTTGAACTATGTAGTCCATGGTGTACTTTTCTTCTGCATTGCATCGCATCGTATTGTATCGTATCGTATCGCACTGTATCGCAGCATTTTAAATTTAGATCGTTCTGTATCGCACCGGATCGCAGGAGGTTGGAGAATCATATCGAATCTTATCACTAGAAATTCCATGAATCGTGAATGTATCGAATCGTTGGCTGTGTATCGAGATGTGTATCGTATCGCCTTGGTGGTGAAGATTCCCATCCCTACTAACCACCACTAACCCCCCCAGGTGACCTTCATGGCAAGAACCACCTTTGGTTTCCCCCCTAATTCTTTTATTCCACCTACATTATATAAATCTGACTACATTTTTATTAATTGTTTTGCTGCTTTTTCCACTTATTTTAAGTCGTTTAGTTGCTTTTTCCACCTATTTTTCATTGTTTTGATGCTTTGTTTACTTATTTTTGGTTGTTTTGCTGCTTCTTTTTGTTTTTTTTGCTGCTTCTTTTACTTCTTTTTTATTGTTTTTCTGCTTTCTCCACTTATTTTTGGTTGGTTAGCTGCTAACCACCTCCATGGCCCGCGCCACCTTTGGTTTTCCCCTAATTCTTTAGTTCCACTTATAGTATATTAACTCAGAGCTCCACCATCAGTTAGAGCTGAAGAAGCTTCTGGATCAGGGGCCAAACGTCTAATAGAAAACTTCCCCTCCAGCTGTCTGAACCGGACTCTTAGAGGTGGACCTGGATGACTGAGGACCTTCACAGTCACAGATATCCCACCAGGAGTTCATCAGGATTATTTAGGCTCGGGGAGGCTTTCATCTCTTGGAAATCATCGTCCCTGCTGCCTCACTCACATCCGATTCCTCCCGGCTGAGAGGATCCCTCTGGAAGATGGATGAGGAAGGTGTGTATAAATAGAGAGGTGAGCGGAGATGACAGTGAGTGAAGGATGAGAGCAGGATATGGAGACGGGAAGGAGTGGAAAGGAGTGGAGTGTGAAGCCGGTCGGGAGACAAGATGCAGTTATTCAACTATAACTGACACAAAATCTATCGCTGCTAAGAATCAATTTGTACTTTGTTTCCACATCGATTTGTGCAGACTAATTCTTTGCCAGTCAAAACGAATGCAAAAGGAATAAAACTTTTTATTAAATTTTGCATTAATTCTGGTCTGCTGTCTGGACTGGTTGGAGTTGAATGCTAAATAATCTAAATATATCAGACTAATAATCAATGCTGAGCTTAAACATTTAATCTTAAAAAGATAGAAGTGGACAGGGTTGTAAAATCTGCTGTTTTTCTTTCCATCCTGGAAGAGTTAACTCCCACATTTGCTCCTCTTCAAAGAGCATGTCATTAATATATGACTGTCGAATGAGTATTCAGTCATTTTAGAGCAGAAGGTGACGCTGCGCCTTGTGTTAGATCCACCGGAGTGAAGGACTCTTAATCAAAAGTACAAATATCAAAGTGGAGAATAGACCAATATCAATACATACTGGAGTTTGAATTGAATGTTTTCAAAGAGTTAGATTTTATCTGGGATTTTACACAACAGAAGTTTGGAGGCGTCGCTCATTCAAACTGGATGAAAAGTGAACTTAGAAGTCTGATTTCTGCCGTCCAGCTGCAACAGAGGGAGCCGTTTGTCACCACATTCACACTCTGAGTCCTGTTTACGCTTCAGATCTGTGAGAGTTTTGGTTTTTGGGCTGAAAACAGAGCGTGTGCGGACCTGGGTCCTGTGTTTGTGGGCTTTCTGCATCCTTTCAGCCGGACTCCGGCCTCCTGATGGAGCTTTTTTCCTCAGAGCTGGTCTTTTTCCTCCTTCAATCTGCATCGTTTTAACCCTGAATGGTGTTTGTGCACGGAGGCGTGTGCACGCGCCTCTGTGTGTGTGTGTGTGTGTGCGTCTTGTTATTGTCCTGGAAGCAGAAACAGAGGTTGATTTAACAGTGACGTCTGACGGAAATGGGGGTAAGGAACCAGTTCAAGACAATTTCCTGGGAATAACAACTTGTGTGAGTGTGTTTGCCGGAGTCTCGGCGGCCCGGCGGCCCGGCGGCCCCGTCCCGCTGCCACGCCACCGTTGTTAAGTCTCCTCTATTCCTTGAGGTACCAATTAAACTGCTAATCCTGCAACCCAGCCACCTTTGTGGGAGTGTTGCCTAATGCCGGCCTGTAAGAGCTCTCAAACCAGCCCAAAGTCCTCATGCACACGCACACACTGTGCCTCTGCCTCTCCACACTCACGGGCTGTTTTCTCTCCTCTTTCACCTCCCTCCATCCCTCCACTCCTCCCTCCTTCTCTCCTCTCAGGAACATGGCTTTAGCACTGCTATCAGATCCATCTAATGAGGAGGTAGCTTCCCTCTGAAGATCCACAGGCGCATGCACGTCCAGTCCCTCTCCACACACACACACACACACACACACACACACACACACACATACACACGCGCTGAATAACAGGCTACGATTTGCATCTAGGCCAAGGCTGCACCATTGTCAGAGCCGTCCCAGGAGTGCGGCGCTGCTTTTATTCCTCCCGTTCACAATAAGCATTATGCAGCCGCAATCATTCACGGCGGATCCAGAACTGTTGAGGTGAAACGCAAACGTCTGAGGCTAAACGCGCTGAGAAACCAGGCTCAATAGCTGGAAACGCTGACCTTTTGCCTGGATTTAAGGAAAGCGAAAGGTTTAAGATAGCAAATGAAGTCAAACTCAACGTTTTGCATAAACTTCTGTTGTCGGCAAAACAGTCGAATGAAAGAGAAATGTGCCAAAATTTGCTTTGAATTGTAAACTTTGTGCATTAGGACGCAGTAAAACAATGTCGTTCAGTCTTTAGCGGCTCTTTCAATTTGGTGCATTCGCAGGTTTTTTGGCACCACGACTTAAAATGTAGATCATGTGAGTGTGAGTGTGTAAAAGCAGACGTTTGCTCAGTTTGCTGCTCTGCAGCTTTTCAGGTGTTTTAGCACAAAGTCTAGGAGGAAAGACACCAGAAGGACCGTCAGTCTGAAGGTTTAAAAACATTTAAAAATATCTGGAGTCCATCGGTCTGCAGAGAGGAAGATGTTTGCCAGCTGGAAAACATCCCCAAGAGCTCAGCCCAAAGTCAGAGACACAGAAAC
This sequence comes from Menidia menidia, assembly GCA_907169785.1. Classification (NCBI taxonomy): domain Eukaryota; kingdom Metazoa; phylum Chordata; class Actinopteri; order Atheriniformes; family Atherinopsidae; genus Menidia; species Menidia menidia. The sequence goes on from CAJRST010038422.1 coordinate 8,139, forward strand.
TCCATCTAGGACTCAGCTAGCAGCTCAGAGGTCAAAGGTCAGGGCAGATTGAGCCAGTTTATTTGTTTGTTTGGGCTGCAGGAGGAAACAGAAGCTGGCAGCTTGTCTCAGGTCTGAACAGAGAGCAGAGTGGAGGCGTCTGCTCAGAGTCCCAGAAAGCAAACGGCTCAGAGCAGCTGGAAGCACGGCGGGGGAGACGTCATGGTCTGGGCTGGCATCAGGACCTCCAGCAGGAGCTCCTCTGGACCCCAAAGTGTTCAGATGTGCCCCAAAGATCCAAGCAAAGGGGGATATTAAGACTAATTCTTGTATTTATCAGATGGTTTGTCTGATTCACAGCAGAGTTTCCATCAGCTGCTTCGTCTCTCTTGACTTCAAACGCTCAGCGAAGCGCTCTCGATCCGTCCCTGTTGCTGCAAAGCAATGAAGAAGAACTTAGCCCTTTTTATTTAAGAGGCACATTCATACAGAGATTATTCAACATGCACAAAGAGCCTCAGCCTGAAGTTTTGGAGGACAGGGCGGTGTTGAGTGAGTGAGTTCTCCCTGAAACGACAGGATGTGCTCGCGGCCTCACATCCAGAGAGCTCTTCTTTCAACCCTCTAAGCTGAAGTATTTCTAAAGTACGAACAGCAGCGAAGTGAAAAGTGGCTTTTGTTTCCTTGGTTACGGTCACACATACAAAAGCAGGAGTCTGATGCTTTCTAAAACAGGTCTTGTCAGAAAACTCCCTCTTACAAGGCAGAGTTTTTTTTTCCACGGCGGCTCCCTCTATTTGCCTTTATATTCTCCATTCTCTGCAGATTTAGATAAGGCCATTCATGCTTCTCACCTCAGCGCTCGCTGCCTCTATTCCTGCCCGAGTCTCAGCTCCCTTTCATATCTGCAGCTCTTTTGGGACGCAACAGTCAAGACGGAAACTGCTTCCACACAAAGACGCGACAATATTACCGACTTATCTAAGCAGAGGGGCTTCAAGCAAAAAAAAAAAGAGGGTCCTTTGCTTTTTTAAGCACAACAGGAAGCTTCTAAGTAGAAAAAGGGGGTGATTATAGATTAATGGGACAGCAATGGCACGCCAGCTCGACATGGAACACTTTTTTAAAAACACATATTTAAGGCTCAACTCTTGTTTGAATGCTGCTGTTGCAAAATATAGATCAAGAATTGCACAAGTGAAAGATGGAGCGGATTTTTCTGCTCAGCGAGCTGAAGGGAATCCGCACGCTGCCGCTCTGATGAAGGCCGCCGCCGCCGAGCCCCGCCGCTTTTCACATGAAAGCTTTGGCATCCTCAGAATAGCTGAGCTCCTTCAGTTCCAAACTGGAGCCTGCGACAGGCTTTAGATTCGTTGTTTTTCCTCACGTCTTGTAATATCTAAACCTTTGACAGAGTAATGGTGCTGCTCTCCGGGGTTCCGACAAACGGTGAGTTAGACATTTTATCTGCAGTTAGTTCCTGCTTTTTTTATCGTTAAGTTTAACGAGAAAGTCATCGGCCTTCGCAAATGACATGAACTGCTGGAGTTCTTATGGGTTTTGGGCGGGATTGGTCCCAAAAAAGGGATAAATGAGCTGTGAACGGAGCGCATGTGCTGAGGTGGACGAGCTGGTTTAACAGAGCAGGACAGGACTTTTGTTTGGGGGGCCGGAGGACAAAAAAAGAGAGAGGATGCACAGGATAAAGGTGCATGAGTTCAAACACTTGGGCTCAAATCTTTAGAGCCGAGTTCAGGGAGGATGGACGGGACAAAAGAGATGGCCGGTCTGATGAAAAGACAGGACCTGGAGATTGAGTTTAAAATGCTCCGATTGGGACTCAGAGCATCCAGTTAACAGCCCAACTTAAACGGTTTGGATGCAAAGGGGGGAAACAGGGAGATGAAAGACAAATTCATGGATTAACCAACAGAGGAAATGGGCTCAGAGGACAAGAGTTCTCATTGGATAATGACATGTGTGCAGAAATGTATTTACATTTATGCATTGATGCTACATGCTAGCAGAGAGTTTAACATCCAGCTAGAACACAGATTCCACAGCTAGCATCCACTGATGCTACATGCTAACAGGAAATAAGAGACTTTAGACTTTAGTCTATCTATCTATCTATCTATCTATCTATCTATCTATCTATCTATCTATCTATCTATCTATCTATCTATCTATCTATCTATCTATCTATCTATCTGTTATAATGCCTTTATAACTGAGCTGCAGACCTCCCTGCATGCAGCTGTTTCCTCTACAAAACATCTGCATTTGATGGGAGGGCAGGAATCAGCCTCCCTGACTCCAGTGAAGCTCCCTAAAATAGACGGATGAGGCAGACAGAACTCTTCTCTGTGCTTAAACTCTTTCCTTTTGGTGTCTGAAATCACTGCAAAGAGGGAAATTCAGACTTCACAAGGCTGTCACTTTGTCTGGGAGCCGTCTAGGTTTCAGCTTCTGTCACATTAACAATTCAAAGCAAGTCAGACTCAACAAACGAGCAGCCGAATGCAGAAACAAGTCCTTGGTTTGGTTCAGGTGCAAACCGCGCTAAATGCTGCAGATACATGAAGCTAAAGCCTTAGAGTTGGACAGAAATGGTTAAACTGTGATAGTTTAAAGGAAATCCCCCTTCTAGTGAAGCACTCCTGGAGCAGGCTGCAGTTTTCTGGGAGTTGTTTTCCACATCTATTAAGCTAAAGAAAACCTAAAACAGCTTCTCCCTGATTAGTTCAGACTCTGAGGGTTGAAAGGAAGATACCAGAAGATTCTTTGGCTGGAAACAGAAGTCTTTTGAATGCAGGCAGCTTCTGCTCACAGCGGAGTCATCGAACCTCCCCAAAAACCGATTGAAGATCTAAAAGGATTCTCATCACAGCTGGGATGAGATCACACGCAGGCTGTTCAGATTACTTCCTTCAGTTATTTTTCTAACGGCTTAAAAAGTATTTGTATTTGTATTAGATTTAATGTGAAGACGCCATTTTTTGGGATAAAAAGACCATTGATCAGTTGCTTACCAGGAAACTTTCAATCTAAATTTCCCAAAAGCTGTAATCAAATCGTGTTGATTCTATATTTATTGTCGCATGCTATGTGACCATCAACTAGCTGTCATCAAATGTGCGTGAGACAGCATCTGCAAAGGAAAGCTGTGCAGGAGCCTTTTGATCAGAGATGGAGAACGGAAAGGTTCGGATATGTTGTGTCACAGTTTCTGAGCATGGAAGAAGACTCCAGATGTGGAGAACCAAGATAACTGAGGCTATTAATGCAGAAAAAGGTGAGAGAGAGGGAGGGCGAGAGAGGGCGAGAGAGGCAGCCTCCACAGTAACAGATTCAGACAGTAAAGGTGGTGTTGCTCCCACCCACAGATCCAGACTCCACAGCTCCAGGAGGAGAGAGGAGGAAAGGGAGGAAGTCCGGTCTGTGACATGCCGGCTCATTGGCGGGGGGGGGCGGCGGCCGGTTGACCGGTGGCCGGTTTGAACACGGCAGCAAAGCGGAGCTTTCCGGGCGTCAGCAGCAGAACAGACGTTTTCTCTGGAGGTTTTATTACTCTGAGAGCAGCTGCTCGTCTGTCAGAGTCCTCACCGAGTTTCTGCTGCGTCTGCAGCCGAGAAAAGACAAACAGAAACACACACACACACACACACACACACACACAGAAACACACACAGGAACACACACAAACAGAAACACTGAAATACACACAGACACACTCCAGACACACACACAGACACACACGCTGCCGACCTCAAAACAAAGAGCAGAAAACTACTCAGCAGCATGAGGTGGCTCGTCCTCTCTGACCTCTGACCCCTCTGACGTCAGCTGCCCCTCCCATGTGACTCACCCTCCTGGTCTCTGCAGAGGTTGAGAGAAACCGAGCACTTTTCCACATCTGGGACATGACACAGACCAAAATCCAGCTCTTCTTCTGTTAATGGAGGTGCAAACACGACTGAATGTCTCCTGCTGAGATCAGGAACAGAAAAACACGATGAGCCACAAACTGCAGACAAAATGACCCGAAAAACTAGCATGAAAAACAATTAAAAGTGTCATTAAAGGAAGTGGATTGAAAAAAAAAACAAGGTTAAGCTTTAACTGAGCTTTGTTTCTTTTTTTTAAATGACAGATTTCCATCCGATTCACATGATTTTAGGAAGTTTGGGGCAGCTGAGAGGGCCGTGAAATTCAACACGACGAGATCAGATCCGACCTGGTTGCATTTTTATTAACGATTGCGGATTCTTAAAGTAGTTTTACTTTTCACATTTGATGAAATATTGAGATTTGTGTGTCTTTTTATGGCAACAGTCTCATTTAAATCAGCCTCAAACTGATTTAAAATGCATTTTAAACTTATTTAAAATGCATTTTAAGTCTCCAGAATCAAAACTCTGAGCACATTCATGCGTTTCCACTTTCTCCTAAAGCGTCCCCGCTCTCTTCCTCTCATTAACTCTTCGCAGGGGCCCTTTATTGAACCCATTTGTGATGAGAGGGAGAAGCAGCAGCTAATTGCCCTCAGCTGGCTGCAGCTTCATGGGGTCTCTGGGTTTCTTTTCCCTGCTGCATCTGGCTGAAAGCAGAAAAGACTCCAACGCCTCTCCGTCCGACTCGGTTTGACTTTTGCTCCCAAAACAGCAGCGATCAGCGGCCGGTCTCTGGGCACCGGACAGCAGGAGTCAAGGAGCAAACAGACAGATGGAGGTTGATCAGTGGTCCCCACGGGGGGGGGGGGGGGGACCCACAGGGGAGGTAGAAAGTTGATTTCCACAAACAAAATGAACACTAAAAACGATTAGAAATAACATATGTTTGCCATGTTTGTAACACAAGATAAAACTAGTGGCTGAAATCAAAATAAAACCAACCTGTCCAGCGACTGAACCCTGAAGACCGCGTTTAGTTCTGAGACGCTGGCTGAGTTTATGGTTTAGGGGGAACAGCCACAGCTATCCAGGGTTTGGATGTGCCGATGCTGTGTGGCTCTACCTGCTAGTGTGAAAAGACTTTCTCGGTACTGATGGACGTCTCTAACATTAAACCCAGACTGGACTTGCTGTGCTCCAAGCATTGTAATGTAAAGAAACAAAAATAATGCACATTTTAGTGTACAAAACTGTAAATATAGCAGATATTAGTGTAAAAACTGTAAATTATGTACATTTTTGTAAAAAAACAGTAAATATTTCCCAATATAGTGTTAAAAACTGTCAATATTGCACATTATAGTGTAAAAAACTGTAAATAATGTCCATTATAGGGTACAAAACTTTAAATAATGTACACTATCCAAAATCACATTTTTACTATAAACTGAAATGCAAAAAAAAGAAAAAGGAAATATTCTACATTTAAGTTTTTTTAAGCAAAGTTTTGACTAAATGAGGGTGCAACAGGCGTAAGAAATGTGTGTTTAAATGTGGATCCAGGATCCAGAGCTGAACTGGGCTCTCACCCCCCCCCCCCCGGGGCCTCCTCCTCTCCTCTCCTCTGTGTCCGCAGGTCTTGGGACCAGTTCCACGACTGTGCCAACGTGGCCATGGCGGGCTGCCCGCAGGAGGCGGCGGCCGTGTGGGAGTCGCTGCGCCAGGAGTCCAAGAAGATGCAGTTCTCCGGGAACCTCTACGACATGTGCTCCAACCGGGACGGCCTCCCCCCGGCGGATTCCGCGGTTCCCCGCGGCTCCCCGGGCAAAGAGGAGGTCAGCCAGGAGTCTCTGCGGGGGGGCGCGGCCGGGCGGGGGGGCGGCCCCGGCCTCCTGGGGCTGCTGCTGACCGCGGCGCTGCTGCTAATGTGGCTGTAACTGCCCACAGCAGCCGGACCCTGTAAATACATGTAACCCTGTGTTTTACGCCCCCCCCCCCCACCGGCCGTAGACTCTCCACCGCTTCTCCCCTGCGCTCCACCAGAGGTGGAACTTCTTCTAGCTGCATGCTCAGAGGCCCCACTCTTGTTTTGATGACGTTACGCTAAACCGCTGCTCCATTTCGTGCACATTTTCTGCTTTTTTGTTAGTTTTTTTCTGTTGCAAACTCAAAATTCAAACATGGACGCGAAACTTCTGTGCAAACAAGCCCGCAGACGCTTTAGTTTGGGTGGATGCAGGAGCCCCGTTTCCATCCGCCTTCATGCTTTGTTCGTGTAAATCTAGTTATTAGAAGCTTGCATGAGGTGGTTCAGAGGGGGGCTCCATCTTCCTGACTGTAATACGGAGGTGTAAAAGAGGCCGGCTGAGTTCTGTCCGCTCACAGGAGGCCCGACACGCTGTGCAGCTTCCACTCACATTTCCCCCAAACTTTCGGCTCTCCGAACCTGTGCAAAGTGTCGTCTTTTCAACCAAGCTTTCAAAAGCCTGCACAAAAACAGCCAATGAGCACCTTCCCCCTCAGCTTTTGTGTTCAGACTAAAGGTTTTAGACGTGGCGCTGATTTCTGAAAACGTAAAAGCTGCAGATTTGGTGTATGAATGAGAAAACGGTGGATTTTTGTGCGCAGATTTGAAGTTTTTGTTGCATTTTTTTCCCCAGCCGTGAACATTTAAATCTCGTTTCAAATCAGCTTTTTCTCATTTTGCTCTCGTCAACATCCTCATTTAAACCTCAGCCTTTAATGCAAACCTTTATGAAACCAGGATGAATTAAAAAAGCCAAATTTGGGACCTCACAGATGGGCCTTGACGCTATTTTTTTGTGTAGTTCAGTCACAGTTCTGCAGTTTTTTTGCATCCGAGTAGCTCCTCAATCTTTTTGTTTGCAACTTCTGAATTAAACACCTGCGAAACTGGTGATAACCTTCAATTTTAAAGGTTTCACGAAGACTGAAGAAGGTTTTCTGATCCGTTTCAAGGCTGAAAACCAAATAAAAGTCTATATTGTGCTGTGAAGGATGGGAGCTCACATTTTCCTTGAGTTAGACGAGATTAAAAAGGAGGACTAGATTAGTTTGGATCAGAAAATGACTCGGGAGGTTTGTTAAGAGTCACTTTAGCCAATATTTTAAGGTTTTTCTCTCACAGCTAACCCATCTGTGTTTCAGCTTCATTACTATTAGCTGTGTGCATTATCAGAGGGATTTTTTAGTCTTTTAAAGTTTACTGAGAAAAAGGAAGACTCCTGACAATTTAATTTGGCTTCTAACTTTACCGAATCTCAAACACTGAACCAACAAACCCAAAAATGAGCCCTTCTTGAAGCTAACCAAGTTGATTAATGATGGTTTTCCGTGACATACTGTGGTAAAGCTGACTTTAATAATTTCCTCAAACCTCTTTCAAAGTGTAGCAACCGCTATTTATACCTCTAAACTTTTCCTTTTTTAAAATGGTTTGGACAAAAAGATGAATTCATCCAACAATGTAAACAAACACAGAAGGTTAGTTGTCTCTGTGTCACCCCAGAATCACAAGCTCTGTGATATGAAGAGCCAATCGCAGTTAGATTTAGATGCAGACAGAGAATACACAGTCAAAAGGAAGTGAAGTTATCCACATCTTCAGCTGTAGCTCGACTTGTTTCTGAGGGTTCAGTAATAAGGAACAGACAGCCCCTAAAACCCCTGACGTTGGAGCTAACTGCGAGGTTTGTGTGGATGATAACAGGTTGGAAAATCCTTTTACTCTTCTCATGAATCGGAAAACCGAGTCTCGTTTAGGATTCCTGCCGCACTGCAGCACAGTGAACAGGAACTGCCCCTAATTAGGGAATTACAGTAAAAAGAAAAATGTCAAGAGCTGCAAAAAGCACAAAAAACATCTTTCCTCCAACTGAGCCAAACAGGGTTAATTGTTCTTAAAGTTGCTTAAAGTCTGTGAAGGTTCAGACGTTAAGCACTCCAAACTGTCTGTGTGTGCGCATGTCGACCTGAAAGCGCTTTAGATGATTAATCTTCTTCTAAAAATCCTCAGAATTGGGAACCTGAAGGCCATTAGCTTAATTAGTTCATACTTAACTTTTGCTGTCAAACTGTAGGACCTAAACAGCCTCAAAAGCCACGATCTCAGTAACAAACCTGATAATATTGCTGCTTTTGGTTTGCATTTAGTAGAAATAAAGTGGTGAAAATGGTAAAAATGTGGATGCTCGCTTGTTTTTCGCCTGTTTTCTGGTGGCTTTATGCACATTAGGGGGAAAGAAAGTGGCTTTGTGGGTCCCATCTGACCCGGGAAAGTTTTAAAAGTTGTTCCTCAGCAGTTATTCTATTCTCACATGTCCCATTGGTGTATATTTAGAGAGATTCCTGCAGAAGAGCTCTTTCTGTTTTTCTCTTGTGAATATTGTTGGTGTTTTCCTCTAACATCCTGTTAACCACCCGCTTTTAAACCTCTGTCAGTGGCTCAAGTCGGCCATATCATAGAGTAGAAACATAAACATGTCTTAAAGTGAGAGTTTTGACTAATGCTTTTATCATATTATTACTCAAAGGATTAAAGAAGTGCATGGAGATGGTTTTCCTGAATTTAAACCATCCTTTGGTGACACTCTCAGGCATTTTTACTTTACAGCGGTCAGTGGAAACCTGTTAGATTCACAGCTCTTTTTCAAAAGTCAGCTCAGATTTTCTTTACAAAGAGAAAAAAAAATCTCTTAAGTATTAGGATGTGGGTTTTCCTCCAATGATCTGGGACTATTCATGGATCACAGCATTGAAATCCTTCTCAGAAATGGAGTTACTTTGCGGACGCTGCACCAACAGGAGCTCTGATTTGTGGGTCAGATCGTGCCTCAGTTGTTTTGATCTGTTAGGTCCAGGCGTCTGCATCCTGATTTTTAACCCTGCAGTCGGGAACAAACCGATAGCTTCTCCGCTCACATGTCCGGTGGATTTCACGCTCCAGGTGTGATCAGGTAGTTTCAGGTCTGCGGAAGCTGCTCGTTATTCCAGTCAAACGCTGGGATCGACTGTCTACCACCGAGGGCTGGAAATGATGTTAGATGGGAGGAACACAGAAAAAGATGGAAAGCAAAACAAAAATCCTCTGTATTCGGGGACTCGGGGGTTAAAGGAGTTGTCTTTCTGGAGCTTTGTCACCGTGGGGTGTTGTGGTTGTTCGGCTTAACGCTGCAGGAAAACAGGAATTCACCACCATCCCCACCACTGTTTTTAATAATAAAACAGAACAGAAAGAGGAACACGGGCTGCACAGTGAGGCGACACAGGATTAAACCCATTCAATTCACAAAGGAAGAATTACTTATGCATTTTTTAATCTGAAATAAGACATTGAGGCTCGGCTCGACCTCTTATCTTACGCTATCATGTGTGTAAGTGCTCACTGAAAAGAAACAAATAAAAACTGTTACAGAATCCAAATAGATGACTTCAATACCCAGAAAGAGCCAGGTTACTATTTTAGGTCAATTATATATATGTATAAGGAAATTGACCCAGAGATATGCTCGGTTGGTTTAAGGAGGCTGCTGTGGCTTGAACTTTAATTAAACTGACAGAATAAGCAATTAGAAGCCTCGATGGCTGAATCACCAAGGAGCAGCAATCTGAAAGCTCTCTAAAGAGCTCGGAGGAGATGTTGTGACTGGAGGCTGGATCAGAGTAAAACACGGCCCGCTGCACACAGTCTGCGCTGGGCGCAGCGTGCTCAATCATCATAAACCAGCTTTGTTTTATGGGAATACGGCGGCTCGGACGAGTTTTCCGGCTCTGAGCTGCTCTAAAACACTCAGAAAACTCGTGAAATCTCTGATGTGAGAGGTTATGCAGTTTGGACAAATCTCATTTTAGTTGGCTCTGAGTGACGCTGCGGTGTAAACCTAACACTGTTGGCCAGAGGAGAGTGGGCTGTTATTCCCCAGTTATTTTTCTAAAGGCTGCACGCATCCTCGGCGTGCTGACAAAAGGCTCAAATTGGACAGGAAGGATGGCAGGATGTGGATCTTTAACCCAATACAGCAGCGTCCCATCAGAGGGGAGGACGCTCTGTGTTATTACTGTGGGAAAAAAAGGCCACGGCAGCATAAAACAGAGTTATTCATTCCTTTTTTTCTGCAACACCTGTATAAATTCATTCTCATCTGAGAGGGCTGAAGATGTCAGGGCTCAGACAAACAGAGTCCTGAGCATAAAGGAAAATTACGCAGAATTCAAGTCATTTTTTTGGGCATCTTTAGCTATTATGCCTCAGGCTTTCCAGGAGTCTTGAAGAAGTTTTTTCCCCAAGCCAATTAAGTCCGAGCCATGAATAACTCAAACTAAAAAAGCCTCATAATTCAAGGGATGAACCAGTGTTGCGTCTACCCAGAGCAGACAACACAAAGAAGGAGATGGTGCCCATCGCTGCAATTTGGCCTCAAATTTCAAACACTGGGAGTAAAATTGTGTCTTTTAAGCTCTTTATTATAGTTTTGTACTGTAATCATTAAGAGTCACTTCATTCATTTTTTTTAAGCTTATCAACCTAAAAACCCACCCACACAACACTTAGTCTTTTTCTTAATTTCACATAGTATAAGTTAAATAGATTTGGTTCTTCAGATGTTATTATGTGAGCTTAAAGACAGAAGTTTGGATTCTCTGACTCAGTCAGGTGAAGCTGTTTCCAAACAACAGGAAAGAGAAACAAAACCCAAATAGTTTCACAGTGTTCTGAAACACAACACACTTTTAATCCTGTCTTTCTCTTTTTTGTGAGATAACTGAATAAGTGGCTTGGAGCCGTGTTTCCCAGCCCCCCCCCCCCCCCCCCCCCCCGCCCCACACACACACACTCTTTACAAACCGCTGTGCTGGAGCAGGAAACATGGAAAACATGCAGGGCAGTGCACCAGACAGCCATTAGACCCAGCCATTAGTGTAAAAAACAGGTAAAACGATGAGGAAGTTACCATTTGACCTAAATAGAACCTCAGTCTTTTAATTTAACTCAATCTTAAATCCTTTAATATTTAAATTCTTAATTTGACATTCCGCAAATTATGAGAGACTGAAAACTAGCAGGATAAGTGTTGTGTGGAGTAACTGTTAACAATAAGTTGATGCTAACTGAGGTTATTGTGTACAGTGTAAGAATTTAACCCTTTCTGTACGTATTAAAGCCATGAACTCCACAAGCTGGACGCTTAAAGCTTTCAAATCTTCAGTTTTATTCACTGAGCATTTTTTCTGTTCCTCATTTTAAAACACTATGTAGTCCAATTTAGTTATGACCGTTTAAAAATCCAGATGGGAAAAAACAATAGCTGAAAAACATGTGTAGTAATGAAGACGTTTTTTTCACTGTGCTTTGTGCTGTTTGCTTGAAAAATGAGGATTTTCTCTGAGACAGAGATTTTTTCACTGTGGTTCAGATCAGGCAGCAGAAAAAGCCTCAGTTCTTTGTCTGGCTGCAGCCGGCCGTCTGTGTTTGTAGCAGCAGCTCTGAAAATATCGGCCTGCCTGATTACTCGCCGCTTACATGCCAAAGTGAAAGCTGAAAGTCAAAGAGAAACGTGCGATTTCAAAGGTTTCAACTTGAGATCGGACGGTAGAAGGGGGACTGATGGAGGCTCCACTCTGCTCACACACTCATCACACAGCTGCTTCTCACTGTGGACAATAAAAAACATCCTGTACTGTACACCAGTTCAGCCAAGAGTTCTTTCAGATCCTGCAGACTCGGCGTTTTCTGCTAGACATAAAACTTCTGTGAATAACTTCTGTTCCTGTTCCCAAACTTTCTTATCTCCCCCCTCGCTGTCTTCGGGCTTAATGTCCATCAGCTTGTCCCTCTAACGGCTTCATTTCTGTTCTTGGAAACATAAATCCTCCATGTGTAGTAGGTTTTGCTACCTTTGTAGAAAATCATTAAACTGGTGCTGAATTACTAAATAACTGTGTCCGTCTTTCTTTGTCTATGTCTGGTTATAAGAAGGGAAAAACTGATTTGCTTATTGAAACTGTACAAAATTTGGAAGTATCTGACCAGTTCTTGTCTCCACATGGGTTTTTTTAAATGTCAGAAATACTTAAAAAGACTACAAATTGTATCTGCAGGAGCAGCCCTGACCATGACGCCTCCCCTGCCGTGCTGCCAGCTGCTCTGAGCTGTTTGTTTTCTGGCCTCCACTCGGCTATCTGTTCAGACCTGAGTCCAGCTGCCAGCTTCTGTTTCCTCCTGCAGCCCGAACGGACCAACCTGCTCAGGCTGCCCTGACCTTTGACCTCTGAGCTGCTGGCCGAGGCTGCAGAGGCTGAGATGGAGCTGCTGGGTTCCTGCCTGGGGATGTTTTCCTGCTGAGAATAATCTTCCTCTCCGTAGAACGATGGACTCCAGATATAGTTTTAACCCTTTAAAGCCTGTGCCAAGAAAAAATAAAGAGTTTTGTTGTTGTTGTGTTCAGTCTTTATTTAGACCTTTAACAAAATATGGAAAAAAAACAGAAACCATTTTTGAATATTACTTATTTATTATTGTGCGATGGTTCAGAATTATTGTTGTGTAGTCTTTTGTTATCAGCTATTTCTGATAGTGGGTTTTGGGCAAAGTCTTTACCAGTAAATTGTGCAAAAGGTCTTTGATGTACAGGATTTCAGAAACTGTGTGCATCAGATGATGATGCATGTGGTATTTTAGGGTTAAACGGCCTCATAACCCTTAAGTCTAATGGATTCTGCTTCTCTCATATCATTCAGATGTCTTTCCTCTTTTGCATTCTGTCAACACACAATGGCACTTTTCCTCAGTTATGATCAGTTAAGCAAATAGATTCAATTGCAATTATTATACAACATTCATCAAACATTTTGACCCTTTTATTAACTGTAACAGTAATAAAGGTGGTCTCAGCTTTTCAGGACTTTTGCTCTTGACTATTTTTTAATGGAGTTGTTGTCATTTGTCTGATGTTTTACTTTCATTTCAAGATATTTGTCAAAAAAAATCCTGCATTTGGATACTTTTATCTGAAAAAGATGATAAAAAAAGGCCTAGTGAGCTTTGGGCATTAAATGATCTTGCTGTTTTTAATAATCCATGCGTGGTGCTGCGGATAACACCGGGTGCCTGGGTGTGTTTGCATTTCCAAGTGTCTGCAAAGGCTGCACACGTGTCTGCAGACTTTTAACTTCAACAGGCAGAAACCCTTTGAGGTGACATCAAAACGCGGCACATTTTCATCTGCGATGCCTCCGTCTGAGGGAGAAAAGTCTGAAAATAAGAAAAGATCTTACACTGCTGAGTGTGTCTCTTTCGGGGGAAAGTGGTGTCAGCTGGGATTTCGCTTCTGCAGTTTGATTCTTCATTTGATGTCACCGGGACCCAGACGCAGGCAGGTGGATTACTCACAGGCAGCTTTGAATTAAAGTCAAACTGGGTGGAACAAAAGGCGACGGAGAGGAAAACGAATTAGAACAAGAGTATTTACAAACTGGAAATCAGAAACAGCTCGGGGGACAACATGGAGGAAATCAGAGGGGGAGTCACACATTGGACGAAGGAGGATCTGGGGTGAGGGTTTGGGTTTTACTAATAAAACAAAAAAATGCTTCCTCCAGACCGGAGAGCCAAAAAATAAACAAGAAGAAACCAACAATCCTACATGACATAAAAAACTAAAAAAGAAAGAAAGATGAGCCGAAAGAATCAGTGAAACCAGGAAACTTAAGCACAGAGACTCTAATTCCAGTCGAGATTATGATCAGAGTGGAAAAATACTGAGGAGACCAGATCTGAGCTAAGAACGCAGAAGAAAGAGAGACGACCACGAAAGACTTCAGAAGCTCACATTGAAGGTAAAACACAGATAATAAGATTACCAAAACCACAAGAAAAGACGCAAAAAAAAACACGACGAACCGAAAATCCACTGAGACTTTTGAGTCTTTCACAAACTCGGTGCCAGGTGTTTTTTTTCAAATGCTCGTGTTTCCCATGTGACCAAACAGGTTCCTCATTTAAATGACGGAAAACAACATTGTTAAAGGTGCCGATGAAACATCTGCCGCTGGTTTCCCAATTACCGCATTACAAATGGGTTCAGGTATCCAGAAGGAGACTGAAAAAAGGTCACAGAAACATGGCTGATAGATAAACTTCACAGAGAAGACCTGGCGTAGCTTCATTTAGTGGAACTGCTCACTTTGAAATGCTCTCAGGCTCAGTTTTACATCCCGGGTTTCCCTGTTGGGGACCTCAGGAGGGACACAGATGTTCTACTCTTTCTGGTTCCTGTGGGGTCATAGGGGGATGAAACCTTCCCAGGTCAGTGTCCATCACAATACCAAACAGAGACCAAACGAGAACCACTTCCATTAACAGCCACACAGCCCATTTAGAGTCTCCAGTTAGCCCAACCTGCATTTTTTTGATGGGGACTCTCAGCATGAAGCCTGAAGCTGTGAGGCGACAGTGCTGATCAATCCGATCGATCCCACTTCAATGGAAACCTCTGAGAAATCAGAGAAAAGAAATAAACCATGAAAGAGCCAGAACCTGTGAGCCCTGAAACTCTACACGGTCTGAAACGTCCATTATGGGAAACATAATTCGGCAGACCTAGACTCCCCGTGTTCATCTGAAACCACCACATGGACGGGTTTTCTCTGTGGGACTCCAAATATATCTGGATGTGCTGAGAAAAAGAACGGTTCCTACAAATCATCTGCCCACAGTCAGCCAAAAGACAGGATTTGATTGGAAACACTTGTGTAAAAATACAAATTTGGGGCTCGTATAACAATGACACAGAAGCCATTTGACCTCAGAGGCGTGTGACATTTTTCAGATTTATCACAACGATCTAAAAAAAAGGCAGCACACCAATTTGCTTTTTTTAAATGTACAAAATGAGAAATTTATTCTGGGTTTGGGCATTTTGGACACCTATCCATAATTTATCTGACCTCCTTTTTTCAAGTGAAAGTTCATTTCAGAGATAGATGAGGTAGAATATTCTATATTTGGCTTTTCTTCTCCTGAATAATTAGAAAATGTCCGTTTAAGTTGTTTTTCTATGCCCAAGAATAGTAAAAGTGTTAATATTTATTGTTTTTGTCTAATATATTTACTAATATTGATACATTTAGTATTTCTAACGGTAATTTGACTTTATTTTGACTTAGAATATGTTAACACATAGATTATATTCTAAATATATACAGTCTATTGTGGACCTAAATCACAAAAAGGATCAAATCTGAGGTTTAAAATTATGCAAACTGCTACTTACCTTTATAAAAACTGAAAAAAGGATCAGATTAGATTTTTAAAAATGATGTAAATGTGACAATAAACTGTTTATTGTCAGTCATTTAGTCTTTTGAGAGTTTTAATTTCAGGCAAATGTGCCAGTGTCCCTGTTTCCAGAGAGATGTGATGCTGTCTGATATGAGCTCCGTGGTCCCCCTATTGTCCAGCTCCTCTCAGGGAGGCCCAAAATCCTGCCTGTGGTAAATGTCACAGTAATCTGTAGCATATTTGTTGAGCTATTTTCCTCCTGATAAAAACCTGTGAACTCAGCACACATTCTCCGGTCCTACAGGTGAGTAATGAGCCTCATGTCTGCTCCCTGGCTGCTTCCCGGTCATTAGAGAAGGTCTCGGCCGATGCGCTTTCTGGCCTTTTCTCCCTGTGTGGGTCTCAGGTTGTGTGTGTGTGATGCAGGAGCTGTTTTGGGGGGTTATTTCGATGTTTGCTTTTTCCTTTTTTTCCCCCCTTTCTCCAGATGAATATTTCATCAGCGCCGGATGCTTCAGTAAACACAAGCAGCATTTTATGGAGTGGAGATGAGGTCCCACAGCTCCTCAAATTTACACAGTAAGTGCACAAGCATGTGTAAACACACAGCTGAATGGTCCAGAGTGGTAATACAGAAATTCCTGCAAACCCAAACAGTGCGTCTCGCCTCGCCGGGAGGTCTGAAGGTGTCACCGGGATGTTTCAGGCTCAGCTCGGAGGGTCATTTCTCTCAAACGAGCAGCAAATCTGCATCTCCCGTGGACTCAATAAAAGACGAGCGCGTTTGTACTCTGAAAAACGGCGCGCGGGAATCCGTCAAAATTCGTCATTTATTCATTTTGAGCCGAAGGTGCAAATGTTTCCGACCCGGCTGCAGCTCTGCAGCTGGCGAGGAAGCTAACAGGGGAGCGTCTGAAAATGAAATAAAAACACTCCCAAGGACATGTTGATGAGCTATAAATGATTAAGTGAGGTGCATCTTTGTGTAGATCTTTTTCTGTCTGCCTTTAAGGATTGGGCTTTTTGATCACGCTGATGGCTCATTGACCCCGAAACATCCCACAGTTCTGCAGCTGAGCGCAGGCGTCTCCCATTAAGCTCCCAACACCTCTCTTAATTACTTTGATTTAATTAGATTACGTTTAGCTCAATATTAATTGGATTGAAGGGGAACTGGATCTCTGGTGCTTGGTGCTAGATTAATAAAATATGAATTAATGAAAAGATTAGGCGCCATTAAATGATTTATCTAAGTATATTTGACACGACTTGCTTGGATTACAGTTCGGGTAAATTCATTATAACTGTTCACTGCTGTAAAGGGGCTAAATTTTAGATCGTGAAGGTTAATAATGAATGTACCCTTTAAGTAAGTCTCTTACTGAGTGTTGTGACGCTCCCTGGGTGGCATATCGCACCATTTTCCTCAGGCCCTCTTTCTATGGACCTGCATAACACGTGTTATACACCTTTCTAAAAGTGTATAACACATTATACATGTATAACATTCACATATAATGAGTTTAAACCTTTAGAAAGTGCATAACATGTATAAAGTGCATGTACGATGCACCTTTCTAAAGGTGTATAACACAGTCTACATGCATGTTAATATGTGTTATATACCTTTGTAAAGATATAGAACATACATGTATAATGTGTTATATACTTTTCTAAAGGTGAGGCAACTTTTTTGTTGTCTTTCCCCCCTTTTTATTGTCTATATCCTTTCCTTTCGCCCCTCACTCCCCCTTTCACCCATCTATTATGACTAATTCATGAAATTAATTTTAAAAAAAAAACTAATTGAAAAGGGAAAAAATGTTAAAAGCGGTGCTTGTAAGAAAGATGAAGCTCTTCAGATTGGAATGACTTTGTCATTTCAGGATACAGCTGTGGACACTGATGTGAGTCGCACAAAAAGATGGAAGTTTCCAGATACAACTCCAACAAAAAAAAGCTCCTGTTATGCTGGTGAAGGTCCAGTTAAAGTCCTCCAGTAAAGTAATTAGAGAACAACACACTGAGTCCATGCTGAGGCTGCAGAAACGTGCACATAAGTGCAGGTTTTAGGCAGATTCTGGATCCTAACGTTAGTGTTTCTTCTTTTTTTTAGACATTTTCACCTAAAATGGTAGAAATTTTAAGTAGCTACACGCCTAATTCTCATCTAAGTCACTTAATGGAGAGAATAAAACTTCCAATCAGCTTTATGAGGTTTACTCATCAGCGTAGTTGTTCTTGAAAATATGTAATTACCATTTGCAAAATGCATGTTTGCACCACGAGATGCTCCCTTATTCCGGCTCACAGCAGATCTGAGCAGAAACATTCAGTACAGTCGTTCTGATTGTGCTCCTGAGATGCAGTTATGTTCCTCTCTCTGAAAACACGGATAATCAGAGCACATTACCTGAACATATGCCGGAGAGAGGCTGCTCCCCTCAGCCCCTCTCTGCTGATCTGCCGGGGAAACAACATTACGGGCTAAATGTGCATTAAGCAGATATTGGATGAGCAGATGAAATGAAAAAGAGAAGAAGAGAAAGAGATTCAGAGCCAATACGAGCAAATATTTCTGAGATGTGCGCGAGGGGAGGAGAGAGCAAATAGAGGCCAGTGAGAAATGAGCATAAAAGAGGAAAGGACGGGTAAAGAGGGGCCAAGGGGAGAGGACAAAAGGAGGCGTGTCAACAGGCAGCCTGTTGAAGGTGTTTCCAGAAGCCCAGAAACACGGAGAGACAGTCAGAAACACGGAGAGACAGTCAGAAAC
>CAJRST010038433.1:0-26082 GCA_907169785.1 Menidia menidia
GTTTCTGACTGTCTCTCCGTGTTTCTGACTGTCTCTCCGTGTTTCTGGGCTTCTGGAAACACCTTCAACAGGCTGCCTGTTGACACGCCTCCTTTTGTCCTCTCCCCTTGGCCCCTCTTTACCCGTCCTTTCCTCTTTTATGCTCATTTCTCACTGGCCTCTATTTGCTCTCTCCTCCCCTCGCGCACATCTCAGAAATATTTGCTCGTATTGGCTCTGAATCTCTTTCTCTTCTTCTCTTTTTCATTTCATCTGCTCATCCAATATCTGCTTAATGCACATTTAGCCCGTAATGTTGTTTCCCCGGCAGATCAGCAGAGAGGGGCTGAGGGGAGCAGCCTCTCTCCGGCATATGTTCAGGTAATGTGCTCTGATTATCCGTGTTTTCAGAGAGAGGAACATAACTGCATCTCAGGAGCACAATCAGAACGACTGTACTGAATGTTTCTGCTCAGATCTGCTGTGAGCCGGAATAAGGGAGCATCTCGTGGTGCAAACATGCATTTTGCAAATGGTAATTACATATTTTCAAGAACAACTACGCTGATGAGTAAACCTCATAAAGCTGATTGGAAGTTTTATTCTCTCCATTAAGTGACTTAGATGAGAATTAGGCGTGTAGCTACTTAAAATTTCTACCATTTTAGGTGAAAATGTCTAAAAAAAAGAAGAAACACTAACGTTAGGATCCAGAATCTGCCTAAAACCTGCACTTATGTGCACGTTTCTGCAGCCTCAGCATGGACTCAGTGTGTTGTTCTCTAATTACTTTACTGGAGGACTTTAACTGGACCTTCACCAGCATAACAGGAGCTTTTTTTTGTTGGAGTTGTATCTGGAAACTTCCATCTTTTTGTGCGACTCACATCAGTGTCCACAGCTGTATCCTGAAATGACAAAGTCATTCCAATCTGAAGAGCTTCATCTTTCTTACAAGCACCGCTTTTAACATTTTTTCCCTTTTCAATTAGTTTTTTTTTTAAAATTAATTTCATGAATTAGTCATAATAGATGGGTGAAAGGGGGAGTGAGGGGCGAAAGGAAAGGATATAGACAATAAAAAGGGGGGAAAGACAACAAAAAAGTTGCCTCACCTTTAGAAAAGTATATAACACATTATACATGTATGTTCTATATCTTTACAAAGGTATATAACACATATTAACATGCATGTAGACTGTGTTATACACCTTTAGAAAGGTGCATCGTACATGCACTTTATACATGTTATGCACTTTCTAAAGGTTTAAACTCATTATATGTGAATGTTATACATGTATAATGTGTTATACACTTTTAGAAAGGTGTATAACACGTGTTATGCAGGTCCATAGAAAGAGGGCCTGAGGAAAATGGTGCGATATGCCACCCAGGGAGCGTCACAACACTCAGTAAGAGACTTACTTAAAGGGTACATTCATTATTAACCTTCACGATCTAAAATTTAGCCCCTTTACAGCAGTGAACAGTTATAATGAATTTACCCGAACTGTAATCCAAGCAAGTCGTGTCAAATATACTTAGATAAATCATTTAATGGCGCCTAATCTTTTCATTAATTCATATTTTATTAATCTAGCACCAAGCACCAGAGATCCAGTTCCCCTTCAATCCAATTAATATTGAGCTAAACGTAATCTAATTAAATCAAAGTAATTAAGAGAGGTGTTGGGAGCTTAATGGGAGACGCCTGCGCTCAGCTGCAGAACTGTGGGATGTTTCGGGGTCAATGAGCCATCAGCGTGATCAAAAAGCCCAATCCTTAAAGGCAGACAGAAAAAGATCTACACAAAGATGCACCTCACTTAATCATTTATAGCTCATCAACATGTCCTTGGGAGTGTTTTTATTTCATTTTCAGACGCTCCCCTGTTAGCTTCCTCGCCAGCTGCAGAGCTGCAGCCGGGTCGGAAACATTTGCACCTTCGGCTCAAAATG
Organism: Menidia menidia; assembly: GCA_907169785.1. NCBI lineage: Eukaryota > Metazoa > Chordata > Actinopteri > Atheriniformes > Atherinopsidae > Menidia > Menidia menidia. The sequence continues at coordinate 1,939 of CAJRST010038433.1, forward strand.
AATAAATGACGAATTTTGACGGATTCCCGCGCGCCGTTTTTCAGAGTACAAACGCGCTCGTCTTTTATTGAGTCCACGGGAGATGCAGATTTGCTGCTCGTTTGAGAGAAATGACCCTCCGAGCTGAGCCTGAAACATCCCGGTGACACCTTCAGACCTCCCGGCGAGGCGAGACGCACTGTTTGGGTTTGCAGGAATTTCTGTATTACCACTCTGGACCATTCAGCTGTGTGTTTACACATGCTTGTGCACTTACTGTGTAAATTTGAGGAGCTGTGGGACCTCATCTCCACTCCATAAAATGCTGCTTGTGTTTACTGAAGCATCCGGCGCTGATGAAATATTCATCTGGAGAAAGGGGGGAAAAAAAGGAAAAAGCAAACATCGAAATAACCCCCCAAAACAGCTCCTGCATCACACACACACAACCTGAGACCCACACAGGGAGAAAAGGCCAGAAAGCGCATCGGCCGAGACCTTCTCTAATGACCGGGAAGCAGCCAGGGAGCAGACATGAGGCTCATTACTCACCTGTAGGACCGGAGAATGTGTGCTGAGTTCACAGGTTTTTATCAGGAGGAAAATAGCTCAACAAATATGCTACAGATTACTGTGACATTTACCACAGGCAGGATTTTGGGCCTCCCTGAGAGGAGCTGGACAATAGGGGGACCACGGAGCTCATATCAGACAGCATCACATCTCTCTGGAAACAGGGACACTGGCACATTTGCCTGAAATTAAAACTCTCAAAAGACTAAATGACTGACAATAAACAGTTTATTGTCACATTTACATCATTTTTAAAAATCTAATCTGATCCTTTTTTCAGTTTTTATAAAGGTAAGTAGCAGTTTGCATAATTTTAAACCTCAGATTTGATCCTTTTTGTGATTTAGGTCCACAATAGACTGTATATATTTAGAATATAATCTATGTGTTAACATATTCTAAGTCAAAATAAAGTCAAATTACCGTTAGAAATACTAAATGTATCAATATTAGTAAATATATTAGACAAAAACAATAAATATTAACACTTTTACTATTCTTGGGCATAGAAAAACAACTTAAACGGACATTTTCTAATTATTCAGGAGAAGAAAAGCCAAATATAGAATATTCTACCTCATCTATCTCTGAAATGAACTTTCACTTGAAAAAAGGAGGTCAGATAAATTATGGATAGGTGTCCAAAATGCCCAAACCCAGAATAAATTTCTCATTTTGTACATTTAAAAAAAGCAAATTGGTGTGCTGCCTTTTTTTTAGATCGTTGTGATAAATCTGAAAAATGTCACACGCCTCTGAGGTCAAATGGCTTCTGTGTCATTGTTATACGAGCCCCAAATTTGTATTTTTACACAAGTGTTTCCAATCAAATCCTGTCTTTTGGCTGACTGTGGGCAGATGATTTGTAGGAACCGTTCTTTTTCTCAGCACATCCAGATATATTTGGAGTCCCACAGAGAAAACCCGTCCATGTGGTGGTTTCAGATGAACACGGGGAGTCTAGGTCTGCCGAATTATGTTTCCCATAATGGACGTTTCAGACCGTGTAGAGTTTCAGGGCTCACAGGTTCTGGCTCTTTCATGGTTTATTTCTTTTCTCTGATTTCTCAGAGGTTTCCATTGAAGTGGGATCGATCGGATTGATCAGCACTGTCGCCTCACAGCTTCAGGCTTCATGCTGAGAGTCCCCATCAAAAAAATGCAGGTTGGGCTAACTGGAGACTCTAAATGGGCTGTGTGGCTGTTAATGGAAGTGGTTCTCGTTTGGTCTCTGTTTGGTATTGTGATGGACACTGACCTGGGAAGGTTTCATCCCCCTATGACCCCACAGGAACCAGAAAGAGTAGAACATCTGTGTCCCTCCTGAGGTCCCCAACAGGGAAACCCGGGATGTAAAACTGAGCCTGAGAGCATTTCAAAGTGAGCAGTTCCACTAAATGAAGCTACGCCAGGTCTTCTCTGTGAAGTTTATCTATCAGCCATGTTTCTGTGACCTTTTTTCAGTCTCCTTCTGGATACCTGAACCCATTTGTAATGCGGTAATTGGGAAACCAGCGGCAGATGTTTCATCGGCACCTTTAACAATGTTGTTTTCCGTCATTTAAATGAGGAACCTGTTTGGTCACATGGGAAACACGAGCATTTGAAAAAAAACACCTGGCACCGAGTTTGTGAAAGACTCAAAAGTCTCAGTGGATTTTCGGTTCGTCGTGTTTTTTTTTGCGTCTTTTCTTGTGGTTTTGGTAATCTTATTATCTGTGTTTTACCTTCAATGTGAGCTTCTGAAGTCTTTCGTGGTCGTCTCTCTTTCTTCTGCGTTCTTAGCTCAGATCTGGTCTCCTCAGTATTTTTCCACTCTGATCATAATCTCGACTGGAATTAGAGTCTCTGTGCTTAAGTTTCCTGGTTTCACTGATTCTTTCGGCTCATCTTTCTTTCTTTTTTAGTTTTTTATGTCATGTAGGATTGTTGGTTTCTTCTTGTTTATTTTTTGGCTCTCCGGTCTGGAGGAAGCATTTTTTTGTTTTATTAGTAAAACCCAAACCCTCACCCCAGATCCTCCTTCGTCCAATGTGTGACTCCCCCTCTGATTTCCTCCATGTTGTCCCCCGAGCTGTTTCTGATTTCCAGTTTGTAAATACTCTTGTTCTAATTCGTTTTCCTCTCCGTCGCCTTTTGTTCCACCCAGTTTGACTTTAATTCAAAGCTGCCTGTGAGTAATCCACCTGCCTGCGTCTGGGTCCCGGTGACATCAAATGAAGAATCAAACTGCAGAAGCGAAATCCCAGCTGACACCACTTTCCCCCGAAAGAGACACACTCAGCAGTGTAAGATCTTTTCTTATTTTCAGACTTTTCTCCCTCAGACGGAGGCATCGCAGATGAAAATGTGCCGCGTTTTGATGTCACCTCAAAGGGTTTCTGCCTGTTGAAGTTAAAAGTCTGCAGACACGTGTGCAGCCTTTGCAGACACTTGGAAATGCAAACACACCCAGGCACCCGGTGTTATCCGCAGCACCACGCATGGATTATTAAAAACAGCAAGATCATTTAATGCCCAAAGCTCACTAGGCCTTTTTTTATCATCTTTTTCAGATAAAAGTATCCAAATGCAGGATTTTTTTTGACAAATATCTTGAAATGAAAGTAAAACATCAGACAAATGACAACAACTCCATTAAAAAATAGTCAAGAGCAAAAGTCCTGAAAAGCTGAGACCACCTTTATTACTGTTACAGTTAATAAAAGGGTCAAAATGTTTGATGAATGTTGTATAATAATTGCAATTGAATCTATTTGCTTAACTGATCATAACTGAGGAAAAGTGCCATTGTGTGTTGACAGAATGCAAAAGAGGAAAGACATCTGAATGATATGAGAGAAGCAGAATCCATTAGACTTAAGGGTTATGAGGCCGTTTAACCCTAAAATACCACATGCATCATCATCTGATGCACACAGTTTCTGAAATCCTGTACATCAAAGACCTTTTGCACAATTTACTGGTAAAGACTTTGCCCAAAACCCACTATCAGAAATAGCTGATAACAAAAGACTACACAACAATAATTCTGAACCATCGCACAATAATAAATAAGTAATATTCAAAAATGGTTTCTGTTTTTTTTCCATATTTTGTTAAAGGTCTAAATAAAGACTGAACACAACAACAACAAAACTCTTTATTTTTTCTTGGCACAGGCTTTAAAGGGTTAAAACTATATCTGGAGTCCATCGTTCTACGGAGAGGAAGATTATTCTCAGCAGGAAAACATCCCCAGGCAGGAACCCAGCAGCTCCATCTCAGCCTCTGCAGCCTCGGCCAGCAGCTCAGAGGTCAAAGGTCAGGGCAGCCTGAGCAGGTTGGTCCGTTCGGGCTGCAGGAGGAAACAGAAGCTGGCAGCTGGACTCAGGTCTGAACAGATAGCCGAGTGGAGGCCAGAAAACAAACAGCTCAGAGCAGCTGGCAGCACGGCAGGGGAGGCGTCATGGTCAGGGCTGCTCCTGCAGATACAATTTGTAGTCTTTTTAAGTATTTCTGACATTTAAAAAAACCCATGTGGAGACAAGAACTGGTCAGATACTTCCAAATTTTGTACAGTTTCAATAAGCAAATCAGTTTTTCCCTTCTTATAACCAGACATAGACAAAGAAAGACGGACACAGTTATTTAGTAATTCAGCACCAGTTTAATGATTTTCTACAAAGGTAGCAAAACCTACTACACATGGAGGATTTATGTTTCCAAGAACAGAAATGAAGCCGTTAGAGGGACAAGCTGATGGACATTAAGCCCGAAGACAGCGAGGGGGGAGATAAGAAAGTTTGGGAACAGGAACAGAAGTTATTCACAGAAGTTTTATGTCTAGCAGAAAACGCCGAGTCTGCAGGATCTGAAAGAACTCTTGGCTGAACTGGTGTACAGTACAGGATGTTTTTTATTGTCCACAGTGAGAAGCAGCTGTGTGATGAGTGTGTGAGCAGAGTGGAGCCTCCATCAGTCCCCCTTCTACCGTCCGATCTCAAGTTGAAACCTTTGAAATCGCACGTTTCTCTTTGACTTTCAGCTTTCACTTTGGCATGTAAGCGGCGAGTAATCAGGCAGGCCGATATTTTCAGAGCTGCTGCTACAAACACAGACGGCCGGCTGCAGCCAGACAAAGAACTGAGGCTTTTTCTGCTGCCTGATCTGAACCACAGTGAAAAAATCTCTGTCTCAGAGAAAATCCTCATTTTTCAAGCAAACAGCACAAAGCACAGTGAAAAAAACGTCTTCATTACTACACATGTTTTTCAGCTATTGTTTTTTCCCATCTGGATTTTTAAACGGTCATAACTAAATTGGACTACATAGTGTTTTAAAATGAGGAACAGAAAAAATGCTCAGTGAATAAAACTGAAGATTTGAAAGCTTTAAGCGTCCAGCTTGTGGAGTTCATGGCTTTAATACGTACAGAAAGGGTTAAATTCTTACACTGTACACAATAACCTCAGTTAGCATCAACTTATTGTTAACAGTTACTCCACACAACACTTATCCTGCTAGTTTTCAGTCTCTCATAATTTGCGGAATGTCAAATTAAGAATTTAAATATTAAAGGATTTAAGATTGAGTTAAATTAAAAGACTGAGGTTCTATTTAGGTCAAATGGTAACTTCCTCATCGTTTTACCTGTTTTTTACACTAATGGCTGGGTCTAATGGCTGTCTGGTGCACTGCCCTGCATGTTTTCCATGTTTCCTGCTCCAGCACAGCGGTTTGTAAAGAGTGTGTGTGTGTGGGGCGGGGGGGGGGGGGGGGGGGGGGGCTGGGAAACACGGCTCCAAGCCACTTATTCAGTTATCTCACAAAAAAGAGAAAGACAGGATTAAAAGTGTGTTGTGTTTCAGAACACTGTGAAACTATTTGGGTTTTGTTTCTCTTTCCTGTTGTTTGGAAACAGCTTCACCTGACTGAGTCAGAGAATCCAAACTTCTGTCTTTAAGCTCACATAATAACATCTGAAGAACCAAATCTATTTAACTTATACTATGTGAAATTAAGAAAAAGACTAAGTGTTGTGTGGGTGGGTTTTTAGGTTGATAAGCTTAAAAAAAATGAATGAAGTGACTCTTAATGATTACAGTACAAAACTATAATAAAGAGCTTAAAAGACACAATTTTACTCCCAGTGTTTGAAATTTGAGGCCAAATTGCAGCGATGGGCACCATCTCCTTCTTTGTGTTGTCTGCTCTGGGTAGACGCAACACTGGTTCATCCCTTGAATTATGAGGCTTTTTTAGTTTGAGTTATTCATGGCTCGGACTTAATTGGCTTGGGGAAAAAACTTCTTCAAGACTCCTGGAAAGCCTGAGGCATAATAGCTAAAGATGCCCAAAAAAATGACTTGAATTCTGCGTAATTTTCCTTTATGCTCAGGACTCTGTTTGTCTGAGCCCTGACATCTTCAGCCCTCTCAGATGAGAATGAATTTATACAGGTGTTGCAGAAAAAAAGGAATGAATAACTCTGTTTTATGCTGCCGTGGCCTTTTTTTCCCACAGTAATAACACAGAGCGTCCTCCCCTCTGATGGGACGCTGCTGTATTGGGTTAAAGATCCACATCCTGCCATCCTTCCTGTCCAATTTGAGCCTTTTGTCAGCACGCCGAGGATGCGTGCAGCCTTTAGAAAAATAACTGGGGAATAACAGCCCACTCTCCTCTGGCCAACAGTGTTAGGTTTACACCGCAGCGTCACTCAGAGCCAACTAAAATGAGATTTGTCCAAACTGCATAACCTCTCACATCAGAGATTTCACGAGTTTTCTGAGTGTTTTAGAGCAGCTCAGAGCCGGAAAACTCGTCCGAGCCGCCGTATTCCCATAAAACAAAGCTGGTTTATGATGATTGAGCACGCTGCGCCCAGCGCAGACTGTGTGCAGCGGGCCGTGTTTTACTCTGATCCAGCCTCCAGTCACAACATCTCCTCCGAGCTCTTTAGAGAGCTTTCAGATTGCTGCTCCTTGGTGATTCAGCCATCGAGGCTTCTAATTGCTTATTCTGTCAGTTTAATTAAAGTTCAAGCCACAGCAGCCTCCTTAAACCAACCGAGCATATCTCTGGGTCAATTTCCTTATACATATATATAATTGACCTAAAATAGTAACCTGGCTCTTTCTGGGTATTGAAGTCATCTATTTGGATTCTGTAACAGTTTTTATTTGTTTCTTTTCAGTGAGCACTTACACACATGATAGCGTAAGATAAGAGGTCGAGCCGAGCCTCAATGTCTTATTTCAGATTAAAAAATGCATAAGTAATTCTTCCTTTGTGAATTGAATGGGTTTAATCCTGTGTCGCCTCACTGTGCAGCCCGTGTTCCTCTTTCTGTTCTGTTTTATTATTAAAAACAGTGGTGGGGATGGTGGTGAATTCCTGTTTTCCTGCAGCGTTAAGCCGAACAACCACAACACCCCACGGTGACAAAGCTCCAGAAAGACAACTCCTTTAACCCCCGAGTCCCCGAATACAGAGGATTTTTGTTTTGCTTTCCATCTTTTTCTGTGTTCCTCCCATCTAACATCATTTCCAGCCCTCGGTGGTAGACAGTCGATCCCAGCGTTTGACTGGAATAACGAGCAGCTTCCGCAGACCTGAAACTACCTGATCACACCTGGAGCGTGAAATCCACCGGACATGTGAGCGGAGAAGCTATCGGTTTGTTCCCGACTGCAGGGTTAAAAATCAGGATGCAGACGCCTGGACCTAACAGATCAAAACAACTGAGGCACGATCTGACCCACAAATCAGAGCTCCTGTTGGTGCAGCGTCCGCAAAGTAACTCCATTTCTGAGAAGGATTTCAATGCTGTGATCCATGAATAGTCCCAGATCATTGGAGGAAAACCCACATCCTAATACTTAAGAGATTTTTTTTTCTCTTTGTAAAGAAAATCTGAGCTGACTTTTGAAAAAGAGCTGTGAATCTAACAGGTTTCCACTGACCGCTGTAAAGTAAAAATGCCTGAGAGTGTCACCAAAGGATGGTTTAAATTCAGGAAAACCATCTCCATGCACTTCTTTAATCCTTTGAGTAATAATATGATAAAAGCATTAGTCAAAACTCTCACTTTAAGACATGTTTATGTTTCTACTCTATGATATGGCCGACTTGAGCCACTGACAGAGGTTTAAAAGCGGGTGGTTAACAGGATGTTAGAGGAAAACACCAACAATATTCACAAGAGAAAAACAGAAAGAGCTCTTCTGCAGGAATCTCTCTAAATATACACCAATGGGACATGTGAGAATAGAATAACTGCTGAGGAACAACTTTTAAAACTTTCCCGGGTCAGATGGGACCCACAAAGCCACTTTCTTTCCCCCTAATGTGCATAAAGCCACCAGAAAACAGGCGAAAAACAAGCGAGCATCCACATTTTTACCATTTTCACCACTTTATTTCTACTAAATGCAAACCAAAAGCAGCAATATTATCAGGTTTGTTACTGAGATCGTGGCTTTTGAGGCTGTTTAGGTCCTACAGTTTGACAGCAAAAGTTAAGTATGAACTAATTAAGCTAATGGCCTTCAGGTTCCCAATTCTGAGGATTTTTAGAAGAAGATTAATCATCTAAAGCGCTTTCAGGTCGACATGCGCACACACAGACAGTTTGGAGTGCTTAACGTCTGAACCTTCACAGACTTTAAGCAACTTTAAGAACAATTAACCCTGTTTGGCTCAGTTGGAGGAAAGATGTTTTTTGTGCTTTTTGCAGCTCTTGACATTTTTCTTTTTACTGTAATTCCCTAATTAGGGGCAGTTCCTGTTCACTGTGCTGCAGTGCGGCAGGAATCCTAAACGAGACTCGGTTTTCCGATTCATGAGAAGAGTAAAAGGATTTTCCAACCTGTTATCATCCACACAAACCTCGCAGTTAGCTCCAACGTCAGGGGTTTTAGGGGCTGTCTGTTCCTTATTACTGAACCCTCAGAAACAAGTCGAGCTACAGCTGAAGATGTGGATAACTTCACTTCCTTTTGACTGTGTATTCTCTGTCTGCATCTAAATCTAACTGCGATTGGCTCTTCATATCACAGAGCTTGTGATTCTGGGGTGACACAGAGACAACTAACCTTCTGTGTTTGTTTACATTGTTGGATGAATTCATCTTTTTGTCCAAACCATTTTAAAAAAGGAAAAGTTTAGAGGTATAAATAGCGGTTGCTACACTTTGAAAGAGGTTTGAGGAAATTATTAAAGTCAGCTTTACCACAGTATGTCACGGAAAACCATCATTAATCAACTTGGTTAGCTTCAAGAAGGGCTCATTTTTGGGTTTGTTGGTTCAGTGTTTGAGATTCGGTAAAGTTAGAAGCCAAATTAAATTGTCAGGAGTCTTCCTTTTTCTCAGTAAACTTTAAAAGACTAAAAAATCCCTCTGATAATGCACACAGCTAATAGTAATGAAGCTGAAACACAGATGGGTTAGCTGTGAGAGAAAAACCTTAAAATATTGGCTAAAGTGACTCTTAACAAACCTCCCGAGTCATTTTCTGATCCAAACTAATCTAGTCCTCCTTTTTAATCTCGTCTAACTCAAGGAAAATGTGAGCTCCCATCCTTCACAGCACAATATAGACTTTTATTTGGTTTTCAGCCTTGAAACGGATCAGAAAACCTTCTTCAGTCTTCGTGAAACCTTTAAAATTGAAGGTTATCACCAGTTTCGCAGGTGTTTAATTCAGAAGTTGCAAACAAAAAGATTGAGGAGCTACTCGGATGCAAAAAAACTGCAGAACTGTGACTGAACTACACAAAAAAATAGCGTCAAGGCCCATCTGTGAGGTCCCAAATTTGGCTTTTTTAATTCATCCTGGTTTCATAAAGGTTTGCATTAAAGGCTGAGGTTTAAATGAGGATGTTGACGAGAGCAAAATGAGAAAAAGCTGATTTGAAACGAGATTTAAATGTTCACGGCTGGGGAAAAAAATGCAACAAAAACTTCAAATCTGCGCACAAAAATCCACCGTTTTCTCATTCATACACCAAATCTGCAGCTTTTACGTTTTCAGAAATCAGCGCCACGTCTAAAACCTTTAGTCTGAACACAAAAGCTGAGGGGGAAGGTGCTCATTGGCTGTTTTTGTGCAGGCTTTTGAAAGCTTGGTTGAAAAGACGACACTTTGCACAGGTTCGGAGAGCCGAAAGTTTGGGGGAAATGTGAGTGGAAGCTGCACAGCGTGTCGGGCCTCCTGTGAGCGGACAGAACTCAGCCGGCCTCTTTTACACCTCCGTATTACAGTCAGGAAGATGGAGCCCCCCTCTGAACCACCTCATGCAAGCTTCTAATAACTAGATTTACACGAACAAAGCATGAAGGCGGATGGAAACGGGGCTCCTGCATCCACCCAAACTAAAGCGTCTGCGGGCTTGTTTGCACAGAAGTTTCGCGTCCATGTTTGAATTTTGAGTTTGCAACAGAAAAAAACTAACAAAAAAGCAGAAAATGTGCACGAAATGGAGCAGCGGTTTAGCGTAACGTCATCAAAACAAGAGTGGGGCCTCTGAGCATGCAGCTAGAAGAAGTTCCACCTCTGGTGGAGCGCAGGGGAGAAGCGGTGGAGAGTCTACGGCCGGTGGGGGGGGGGGGCGTAAAACACAGGGTTACATGTATTTACAGGGTCCGGCTGCTGTGGGCAGTTACAGCCACATTAGCAGCAGCGCCGCGGTCAGCAGCAGCCCCAGGAGGCCGGGGCCGCCCCCCCGCCCGGCCGCGCCCCCCCGCAGAGACTCCTGGCTGACCTCCTCTTTGCCCGGGGAGCCGCGGGGAACCGCGGAATCCGCCGGGGGGAGGCCGTCCCGGTTGGAGCACATGTCGTAGAGGTTCCCGGAGAACTGCATCTTCTTGGACTCCTGGCGCAGCGACTCCCACACGGCCGCCGCCTCCTGCGGGCAGCCCGCCATGGCCACGTTGGCACAGTCGTGGAACTGGTCCCAAGACCTGCGGACACAGAGGAGAGGAGAGGAGGAGGCCCCGGGGGGGGGGGGGTGAGAGCCCAGTTCAGCTCTGGATCCTGGATCCACATTTAAACACACATTTCTTACGCCTGTTGCACCCTCATTTAGTCAAAACTTTGCTTAAAAAAACTTAAATGTAGAATATTTCCTTTTTCTTTTTTTTGCATTTCAGTTTATAGTAAAAATGTGATTTTGGATAGTGTACATTATTTAAAGTTTTGTACCCTATAATGGACATTATTTACAGTTTTTTACACTATAATGTGCAATATTGACAGTTTTTAACACTATATTGGGAAATATTTACTGTTTTTTTACAAAAATGTACATAATTTACAGTTTTTACACTAATATCTGCTATATTTACAGTTTTGTACACTAAAATGTGCATTATTTTTGTTTCTTTACATTACAATGCTTGGAGCACAGCAAGTCCAGTCTGGGTTTAATGTTAGAGACGTCCATCAGTACCGAGAAAGTCTTTTCACACTAGCAGGTAGAGCCACACAGCATCGGCACATCCAAACCCTGGATAGCTGTGGCTGTTCCCCCTAAACCATAAACTCAGCCAGCGTCTCAGAACTAAACGCGGTCTTCAGGGTTCAGTCGCTGGACAGGTTGGTTTTATTTTGATTTCAGCCACTAGTTTTATCTTGTGTTACAAACATGGCAAACATATGTTATTTCTAATCGTTTTTAGTGTTCATTTTGTTTGTGGAAATCAACTTTCTACCTCCCCTGTGGGTCCCCCCCCCCCCCCCCGTGGGGACCACTGATCAACCTCCATCTGTCTGTTTGCTCCTTGACTCCTGCTGTCCGGTGCCCAGAGACCGGCCGCTGATCGCTGCTGTTTTGGGAGCAAAAGTCAAACCGAGTCGGACGGAGAGGCGTTGGAGTCTTTTCTGCTTTCAGCCAGATGCAGCAGGGAAAAGAAACCCAGAGACCCCATGAAGCTGCAGCCAGCTGAGGGCAATTAGCTGCTGCTTCTCCCTCTCATCACAAATGGGTTCAATAAAGGGCCCCTGCGAAGAGTTAATGAGAGGAAGAGAGCGGGGACGCTTTAGGAGAAAGTGGAAACGCATGAATGTGCTCAGAGTTTTGATTCTGGAGACTTAAAATGCATTTTAAATAAGTTTAAAATGCATTTTAAATCAGTTTGAGGCTGATTTAAATGAGACTGTTGCCATAAAAAGACACACAAATCTCAATATTTCATCAAATGTGAAAAGTAAAACTACTTTAAGAATCCGCAATCGTTAATAAAAATGCAACCAGGTCGGATCTGATCTCGTCGTGTTGAATTTCACGGCCCTCTCAGCTGCCCCAAACTTCCTAAAATCATGTGAATCGGATGGAAATCTGTCATTTAAAAAAAAGAAACAAAGCTCAGTTAAAGCTTAACCTTGTTTTTTTTTTCAATCCACTTCCTTTAATGACACTTTTAATTGTTTTTCATGCTAGTTTTTCGGGTCATTTTGTCTGCAGTTTGTGGCTCATCGTGTTTTTCTGTTCCTGATCTCAGCAGGAGACATTCAGTCGTGTTTGCACCTCCATTAACAGAAGAAGAGCTGGATTTTGGTCTGTGTCATGTCCCAGATGTGGAAAAGTGCTCGGTTTCTCTCAACCTCTGCAGAGACCAGGAGGGTGAGTCACATGGGAGGGGCAGCTGACGTCAGAGGGGTCAGAGGTCAGAGAGGACGAGCCACCTCATGCTGCTGAGTAGTTTTCTGCTCTTTGTTTTGAGGTCGGCAGCGTGTGTGTCTGTGTGTGTGTCTGGAGTGTGTCTGTGTGTATTTCAGTGTTTCTGTTTGTGTGTGTTCCTGTGTGTGTTTCTGTGTGTGTGTGTGTGTGTGTGTGTGTGTGTTTCTGTTTGTCTTTTCTCGGCTGCAGACGCAGCAGAAACTCGGTGAGGACTCTGACAGACGAGCAGCTGCTCTCAGAGTAATAAAACCTCCAGAGAAAACGTCTGTTCTGCTGCTGACGCCCGGAAAGCTCCGCTTTGCTGCCGTGTTCAAACCGGCCACCGGTCAACCGGCCGCCGCCCCCCCCCGCCAATGAGCCGGCATGTCACAGACCGGACTTCCTCCCTTTCCTCCTCTCTCCTCCTGGAGCTGTGGAGTCTGGATCTGTGGGTGGGAGCAACACCACCTTTACTGTCTGAATCTGTTACTGTGGAGGCTGCCTCTCTCGCCCTCTCTCGCCCTCCCTCTCTCTCACCTTTTTCTGCATTAATAGCCTCAGTTATCTTGGTTCTCCACATCTGGAGTCTTCTTCCATGCTCAGAAACTGTGACACAACATATCCGAACCTTTCCGTTCTCCATCTCTGATCAAAAGGCTCCTGCACAGCTTTCCTTTGCAGATGCTGTCTCACGCACATTTGATGACAGCTAGTTGATGGTCACATAGCATGCGACAATAAATATAGAATCAACACGATTTGATTACAGCTTTTGGGAAATTTAGATTGAAAGTTTCCTGGTAAGCAACTGATCAATGGTCTTTTTATCCCAAAAAATGGCGTCTTCACATTAAATCTAATACAAATACAAATACTTTTTAAGCCGTTAGAAAAATAACTGAAGGAAGTAATCTGAACAGCCTGCGTGTGATCTCATCCCAGCTGTGATGAGAATCCTTTTAGATCTTCAATCGGTTTTTGGGGAGGTTCGATGACTCCGCTGTGAGCAGAAGCTGCCTGCATTCAAAAGACTTCTGTTTCCAGCCAAAGAATCTTCTGGTATCTTCCTTTCAACCCTCAGAGTCTGAACTAATCAGGGAGAAGCTGTTTTAGGTTTTCTTTAGCTTAATAGATGTGGAAAACAACTCCCAGAAAACTGCAGCCTGCTCCAGGAGTGCTTCACTAGAAGGGGGATTTCCTTTAAACTATCACAGTTTAACCATTTCTGTCCAACTCTAAGGCTTTAGCTTCATGTATCTGCAGCATTTAGCGCGGTTTGCACCTGAACCAAACCAAGGACTTGTTTCTGCATTCGGCTGCTCGTTTGTTGAGTCTGACTTGCTTTGAATTGTTAATGTGACAGAAGCTGAAACCTAGACGGCTCCCAGACAAAGTGACAGCCTTGTGAAGTCTGAATTTCCCTCTTTGCAGTGATTTCAGACACCAAAAGGAAAGAGTTTAAGCACAGAGAAGAGTTCTGTCTGCCTCATCCGTCTATTTTAGGGAGCTTCACTGGAGTCAGGGAGGCTGATTCCTGCCCTCCCATCAAATGCAGATGTTTTGTAGAGGAAACAGCTGCATGCAGGGAGGTCTGCAGCTCAGTTATAAAGGCATTATAACAGATAGATAGATAGATAGATAGATAGATAGATAGATAGATAGATAGATAGATAGATAGATAGATAGATAGATAGATAGATAGATAGATAGATAGACTAAAGTCTAAAGTCTCTTATTTCCTGTTAGCATGTAGCATCAGTGGATGCTAGCTGTGGAATCTGTGTTCTAGCTGGATGTTAAACTCTCTGCTAGCATGTAGCATCAATGCATAAATGTAAATACATTTCTGCACACATGTCATTATCCAATGAGAACTCTTGTCCTCTGAGCCCATTTCCTCTGTTGGTTAATCCATGAATTTGTCTTTCATCTCCCTGTTTCCCCCCTTTGCATCCAAACCGTTTAAGTTGGGCTGTTAACTGGATGCTCTGAGTCCCAATCGGAGCATTTTAAACTCAATCTCCAGGTCCTGTCTTTTCATCAGACCGGCCATCTCTTTTGTCCCGTCCATCCTCCCTGAACTCGGCTCTAAAGATTTGAGCCCAAGTGTTTGAACTCATGCACCTTTATCCTGTGCATCCTCTCTCTTTTTTTGTCCTCCGGCCCCCCAAACAAAAGTCCTGTCCTGCTCTGTTAAACCAGCTCGTCCACCTCAGCACATGCGCTCCGTTCACAGCTCATTTATCCCTTTTTTGGGACCAATCCCGCCCAAAACCCATAAGAACTCCAGCAGTTCATGTCATTTGCGAAGGCCGATGACTTTCTCGTTAAACTTAACGATAAAAAAAGCAGGAACTAACTGCAGATAAAATGTCTAACTCACCGTTTGTCGGAACCCCGGAGAGCAGCACCATTACTCTGTCAAAGGTTTAGATATTACAAGACGTGAGGAAAAACAACGAATCTAAAGCCTGTCGCAGGCTCCAGTTTGGAACTGAAGGAGCTCAGCTATTCTGAGGATGCCAAAGCTTTCATGTGAAAAGCGGCGGGGCTCGGCGGCGGCGGCCTTCATCAGAGCGGCAGCGTGCGGATTCCCTTCAGCTCGCTGAGCAGAAAAATCCGCTCCATCTTTCACTTGTGCAATTCTTGATCTATATTTTGCAACAGCAGCATTCAAACAAGAGTTGAGCCTTAAATATGTGTTTTTAAAAAAGTGTTCCATGTCGAGCTGGCGTGCCATTGCTGTCCCATTAATCTATAATCACCCCCTTTTTCTACTTAGAAGCTTCCTGTTGTGCTTAAAAAAGCAAAGGACCCTCTTTTTTTTTTTGCTTGAAGCCCCTCTGCTTAGATAAGTCGGTAATATTGTCGCGTCTTTGTGTGGAAGCAGTTTCCGTCTTGACTGTTGCGTCCCAAAAGAGCTGCAGATATGAAAGGGAGCTGAGACTCGGGCAGGAATAGAGGCAGCGAGCGCTGAGGTGAGAAGCATGAATGGCCTTATCTAAATCTGCAGAGAATGGAGAATATAAAGGCAAATAGAGGGAGCCGCCGTGGAAAAAAAAACTCTGCCTTGTAAGAGGGAGTTTTCTGACAAGACCTGTTTTAGAAAGCATCAGACTCCTGCTTTTGTATGTGTGACCGTAACCAAGGAAACAAAAGCCACTTTTCACTTCGCTGCTGTTCGTACTTTAGAAATACTTCAGCTTAGAGGGTTGAAAGAAGAGCTCTCTGGATGTGAGGCCGCGAGCACATCCTGTCGTTTCAGGGAGAACTCACTCACTCAACACCGCCCTGTCCTCCAAAACTTCAGGCTGAGGCTCTTTGTGCATGTTGAATAATCTCTGTATGAATGTGCCTCTTAAATAAAAAGGGCTAAGTTCTTCTTCATTGCTTTGCAGCAACAGGGACGGATCGAGAGCGCTTCGCTGAGCGTTTGAAGTCAAGAGAGACGAAGCAGCTGATGGAAACTCTGCTGTGAATCAGACAAACCATCTGATAAATACAAGAATTAGTCTTAATATCCCCCTTTGCTTGGATCTTTGGGGCACATCTGAACACTTTGGGGTCCAGAGGAGCTCCTGCTGGAGGTCCTGATGCCAGCCCAGACCATGACGTCTCCCCCGCCGTGCTTCCAGCTGCTCTGAGCCGTTTGCTTTCTGGGACTCTGAGCAGACGCCTCCACTCTGCTCTCTGTTCAGACCTGAGACAAGCTGCCAGCTTCTGTTTCCTCCTGCAGCCCAAACAAACAAATAAACTGGCTCAATCTGCCCTGACCTTTGACCTCTGAGCTGCTAGCTGAGTCCTAGATGGAGTTTCTGTGTCTCTGACTTTGGGCTGAGCTCTTGGGGATGTTTTCCAGCTGGCAAACATCTTCCTCTCTGCAGACCGATGGACTCCAGATATTTTTAAATGTTTTTAAACCTTCAGACTGACGGTCCTTCTGGTGTCTTTCCTCCTAGACTTTGTGCTAAAACACCTGAAAAGCTGCAGAGCAGCAAACTGAGCAAACGTCTGCTTTTACACACTCACACTCACATGATCTACATTTTAAGTCGTGGTGCCAAAAAACCTGCGAATGCACCAAATTGAAAGAGCCGCTAAAGACTGAACGACATTGTTTTACTGCGTCCTAATGCACAAAGTTTACAATTCAAAGCAAATTTTGGCACATTTCTCTTTCATTCGACTGTTTTGCCGACAACAGAAGTTTATGCAAAACGTTGAGTTTGACTTCATTTGCTATCTTAAACCTTTCGCTTTCCTTAAATCCAGGCAAAAGGTCAGCGTTTCCAGCTATTGAGCCTGGTTTCTCAGCGCGTTTAGCCTCAGACGTTTGCGTTTCACCTCAACAGTTCTGGATCCGCCGTGAATGATTGCGGCTGCATAATGCTTATTGTGAACGGGAGGAATAAAAGCAGCGCCGCACTCCTGGGACGGCTCTGACAATGGTGCAGCCTTGGCCTAGATGCAAATCGTAGCCTGTTATTCAGCGCGTGTGTATGTGTGTGTGTGTGTGTGTGTGTGTGTGTGTGTGTGTGTGGAGAGGGACTGGACGTGCATGCGCCTGTGGATCTTCAGAGGGAAGCTACCTCCTCATTAGATGGATCTGATAGCAGTGCTAAAGCCATGTTCCTGAGAGGAGAGAAGGAGGGAGGAGTGGAGGGATGGAGGGAGGTGAAAGAGGAGAGAAAACAGCCCGTGAGTGTGGAGAGGCAGAGGCACAGTGTGTGCGTGTGCATGAGGACTTTGGGCTGGTTTGAGAGCTCTTACAGGCCGGCATTAGGCAACACTCCCACAAAGGTGGCTGGGTTGCAGGATTAGCAGTTTAATTGGTACCTCAAGGAATAGAGGAGACTTAACAACGGTGGCGTGGCAGCGGGACGGGGCCGCCGGGCCGCCGGGCCGCCGAGACTCCGGCAAACACACTCACACAAGTTGTTATTCCCAGGAAATTGTCTTGAACTGGTTCCTTACCCCCATTTCCGTCAGACGTCACTGTTAAATCAACCTCTGTTTCTGCTTCCAGGACAATAACAAGACGCACACACACACACACACACAGAGGCGCGTGCACACGCCTCCGTGCACAAACACCATTCAGGGTTAAAACGATGCAGATTGAAGGAGGAAAAAGACCAGCTCTGAGGAAAAAAGCTCCATCAGGAGGCCGGAGTCCGGCTGAAAGGATGCAGAAAGCCCACAAACACAGGACCCAGGTCCGCACACGCTCTGTTTTCAGCCCAAAAACCAAAACTCTCACAGATCTGAAGCGTAAACAGGACTCAGAGTGTGAATGTGGTGACAAACGGCTCCCTCTGTTGCAGCTGGACGGCAGAAATCAGACTTCTAAGTTCACTTTTCATCCAGTTTGAATGAGCGACGCCTCCAAACTTCTGTTGTGTAAAATCCCAGATAAAATCTAACTCTTTGAAAACATTCAATTCAAACTCCAGTATGTATTGATATTGGTCTATTCTCCACTTTGATATTTGTACTTTTGATTAAGAGTCCTTCACTCCGGTGGATCTAACACAAGGCGCAGCGTCACCTTCTGCTCTAAAATGACTGAATACTCATTCGACAGTCATATATTAATGACATGCTCTTTGAAGAGGAGCAAATGTGGGAGTTAACTCTTCCAGGATGGAAAGAAAAACAGCAGATTTTACAACCCTGTCCACTTCTATCTTTTTAAGATTAAATGTTTAAGCTCAGCATTGATTATTAGTCTGATATATTTAGATTATTTAGCATTCAACTCCAACCAGTCCAGACAGCAGACCAGAATTAATGCAAAATTTAATAAAAAGTTTTATTCCTTTTGCATTCGTTTTGACTGGCAAAGAATTAGTCTGCACAAATCGATGTGGAAACAAAGTACAAATTGATTCTTAGCAGCGATAGATTTTGTGTCAGTTATAGTTGAATAACTGCATCTTGTCTCCCGACCGGCTTCACACTCCACTCCTTTCCACTCCTTCCCGTCTCCATATCCTGCTCTCATCCTTCACTCACTGTCATCTCCGCTCACCTCTCTATTTATACACACCTTCCTCATCCATCTTCCAGAGGGATCCTCTCAGCCGGGAGGAATCGGATGTGAGTGAGGCAGCAGGGACGATGATTTCCAAGAGATGAAAGCCTCCCCGAGCCTAAATAATCCTGATGAACTCCTGGTGGGATATCTGTGACTGTGAAGGTCCTCAGTCATCCAGGTCCACCTCTAAGAGTCCGGTTCAGACAGCTGGAGGGGAAGTTTTCTATTAGACGTTTGGCCCCTGATCCAGAAGCTTCTTCAGCTCTAACTGATGGTGGAGCTCTGAGTTAATATACTATAAGTGGAACTAAAGAATTAGGGGAAAACCAAAGGTGGCGCGGGCCATGGAGGTGGTTAGCAGCTAACCAACCAAAAATAAGTGGAGAAAGCAGAAAAACAATAAAAAAGAAGTAAAAGAAGCAGCAAAAAAAACAAAAAGAAGCAGCAAAACAACCAAAAATAAGTAAACAAAGCATCAAAACAATGAAAAATAGGTGGAAAAAGCAACTAAACGACTTAAAATAAGTGGAAAAAGCAGCAAAACAATTAATAAAAATGTAGTCAGATTTATATAATGTAGGTGGAATAAAAGAATTAGGGGGGAAACCAAAGGTGGTTCTTGCCATGAAGGTCACCTGGGGGGGTTAGTGGTGGTTAGTAGGGATGGGAATCTTCACCACCAAGGCGATACGATACACATCTCGATACACAGCCAACGATTCGATACATTCACGATTCATGGAATTTCTAGTGATAAGATTCGATATGATTCTCCAACCTCCTGCGATCCGGTGCGATACAGAACGATCTAAATTTAAAATGCTGCGATACAGTGCGATACGATACGATACAATACGATGCGATGCAATGCAGAAGAAAAGTACACCATGGACTACATAGTTCAAGTTATGGCACGCAAGCTAACTGTGCCTTTTATTTTGAAACAAAGGAAGTGCAACTTAGAGAGTGATTGTCTCTCTGAATGGAAACAGGGATGGAAAGAAACGCAACTAAAACTCAAAGACACGTTTCTAAAAAGTTATAATAATAGAAGATAATAATCGGTTTGTATCGCTGCAGGTAGTTTTATACGATGCATCTCGAGTTTATGTGCGGTTTTTACCGATGCAGACGTTTGCAAATCGATGCAACCGTATCGCACAGGTCGTTCCGATGTTCCGATACGCATCGGTGAATCTTGCCATGCCTAGTGGTTAGGGGGCTCTGATGGGTGGGTAACTCCCTGTCAGAGTGGTTTGGGTCTCATCTTTGAAGCTGAGAGCTGAATCATCTGGCTGTTGTTCCTAAAAGTGCTCTGGAAGGAGGAGAGACCAGCTCCTCTGCTGAGTCATGCTTTCTCCAGGTCCTCAAAGTGTCCCTCAGCCTTCAGCTGACCAGCTGAGTCCTGTCCACTCTTTTTTTTAAGGACAACAATGTCCACATTTTGGCCAAAGAAGACAGTCTGTGGCTCCACTCCTTCCTCCTACCGTCGTCCGGGAAACAGAATTTGGAGAGAACATCAAACTTTGAAGGGTTTCTCCGACTTTATTAAACAGCTCCCGTCCAACAGCCTGAGCTGCGGATAAAAGCAGGAGGAGCCGTGTTTTCAGTCGGTTCGGCCTGATTCTGAGCCCGCCAGCTGCCTGGTGATTGGCTGATTGGCCGTTTGAGTTAACGAGCAGCACACGTGTTCAGTAACCAATTATCAGGTCGTTGAAAAATAAATCTCCTCATCTTTGCCATCCGAGGTCAGAAATGCTCCTGTGAAGCCCGTTTAGACGCCACAAGCCTCAAAAAGTGAGAATATTTCTTCTTCATCTTGAATAAGATGTTGCTGCTCGCTGGTTTGTATATAAAACATGCAGATTTGAAATTTCCTCCATCACCGTTATGATTTTTTCAATTGGAAGTTAAAGACGCCGCGTTCCCCTCGTGTCATAATTGTCAGTTAAATTGTTTTTTCAATCAAATTGGCGCACGGCGCCGGCAGCGCCCGATTGTTGCACGCCAGATGTAGCACAGCAGGAATTCTCTGTGCATAAATTAGAGCTGAATTTGTGTCAGTGTGGGAAGAAATGAGAGGAAGATTAAATGTTTTTATGTCGGTTTTAAGTCGCAGCATCTCTCAGAAGTCGTGCAGATTCACTGCTGAGAATACAAGTGTCAGAAAATCTGGATGAATGACTCACTCGGGGCTGCGTGTTGTGTTATTTTACCATCATTCTGGTGTCTTCCCACAGACTAATTTGACATTAGAGATGGCATTTAATACATTTCTGTGCTATATTTGTTTTTTCTTTTGAAATATAGATTCAACATCATTATTCTCCACACAGAAAGGTGAAGTCTTAACAGCCATCAAGTCTGAAATTGATCTCTGGACCCTCAGCATTTACATGTCTCAGTAATAAACTACTTTATTGTTTATGGTGAACCATACGAGCGTCATTATGTTCTAAAATAGAGACACATAGATGTTGAGAGTACAGAGGAACGCAGTTCTCAGAGTCTGACTGAAAGCAGCTGGACTTCTTCTTCTTGGAGACGCTACTCTGCTCGTCCCAAAGGCTTCTCCAGGTTTAAACGTTTCCAGATGGAAGCGACTCGTGTTTTATCTCCTGTCTGAGCTGCAGGTGAAGCTAAAAGTGTCCCTCATGCGCAGCAGAGGCTGCACAGCGAGCTGCTCAGAGTTTGCATCCAGCTGTACGTAAAACAGGGGACTCGTCTGTTTGAGTCTTTGGTTTCTCTGGATTTGGCCCAGATGCTCTTTATTTTCTTTGGCATTGGAGCTTGAACCTTTGTTCGCACAATGGGCCATTTGCCATCCGTTTCTGTTAGCAAAATGCTAACAAAACCCCCCTTTCCGATAACAGCCCTGGATTAACTTCTAAATAATTCTTTTTTTTGTGACTCGGATCAGATCTGAATCGGGTCCAGGATCTTGTGTCCAAGTAGGCTGGGTCACATCAAGGAAAATCCCCTCTGTGCTGTTCAGAATGTTCTGGAAACGTGCGAAACAGGTCGTGCTGGGGCGGAAAAGTCAGATCTGGGTCTGGGAGTTATTTTCCCACCTGTAGATCGTCTGTTTTAAAGCCGACAGAGTTCAGGGTTTGAAGGCTGAAACTGCCTGAAAGGAAGAACTATGCTACATTATAAGAGCTGGATGCCCCCCCCCCCTCAATCTCCTTTTCCTCCTATCTCAAAGCCTCTGTCTCGTCCTGATCTGGACCTCCATCTCAGTTCTTTGCCAATGACCTGATTCAAGGCTGCAAAGAGACGGACATCGCTCTTCTCTCACAACCTGAGATCATTTGTTTTTGGTTTAATCAGACTCGTCAAAGTTCCAGCCAAACCTCGAGCCCCCTTCATCCCCCCCCCAGAAGAGGAGGGGAACAGCTCTCTTGAGCCTAATTGTCTGAATTGTCAGATTAGGCCCCAGCTGTTCTGCACAGCCCCTGATGTTCTGAGCCCTCAGCAGGACGGCTGCAGCCCGTCTTCAGCCGGAGCGCCGGCAGCTGGGCCCAGCTGAGAGCGCTTCACAGAGAGGAGCTGGATGCTAACTGCCACCGCGTCTCTCTTCAACGAAGAGCAAAAAAAAAAAGATCATCACATCACGACATTCTCAGCTCGTCCTTCAAAAGAGCGAAAACAAATTTAGAACAAAAAGAAAACGGTCTGATCAGGACTTCACTGACGTACACTAAAAGACTATTAGCATTAGCATTAGCATTAGCTCTGCACAACCAAGCAGAGAAATGCTAAAACATTTAACTTCCTGCAAAGCTTATGTTTGTAAAATTATATTTACGAGGTTATGTGTTGCTAGGAAACGCATTTTAAAGGAAAGCTAAACATTTCCCTGTTAATCTGGTACTTTAAAGAAAAGTACATAAACACTGATGCTAATGAGGTGGAGCATAACTTCTCTGTAGCCACAGAGTTCTGATGGGAGCGATTTGAGGTGGATCAGGAGACTCAGTCAGGACACTCTCTCGTTCCAGGGTTTGTCATTTCTCAAAGAATTCCCCCTAAATGCCGTGGGGGGAACATTTCCCGCTCAGTCCCAGAGAGGTGAAAGTGAACTGGCATAATTATTTAGAGGACGCTGTAATTCAGGTTGGTGATTTCCTCTGATGGACTGTCCATCGGCCACTGGAGGAACGGAGCTAATTAAACCATAATTAAGGGAAATTATCCCGTGCTCTGGAAACATTTCCTACATGTACCGCTCTAAATGTGGGATAATTGTGTTTAGAAGCCGTGAAACTGCTGCTAATGAAGGTCAGTTTTCAGCTCCAGACTGACTCTGAATGCATCGTAGAGACTTTGGGGTTGATTTGGACTCGATTGCTGGGTTTCAGTTCTCTGACTTTCAGAGTTTTTGGAGGATTTTCATCTGAGGCCTCTGCACTGCGTTTGCTTTGGACTTTTTTTTCTTTGTCTGTAAAATCAAGAAGCTTTTTATGTATTTAGCCTTCTGTTTTTATTTCTTTTCTTCTGATTTCTTTTTTTCATCTTAGACATCTTTGAATTTTCTGTGGACTTATTCTTGGTTATTGATTTGTTTTGGTCGAGTTCTTTATTTTTCTAGATACTTTTCTTTTCTTTTTACTTTCATCAGTTATTCCTGAGAAGTTTTCTTAATATTTGTGGCATACAAACGTATTTTCTGACATTGCAAAGCGACTAGTGGTGAGCGGGTCCTGCAGACGGTGGGGAATTTTTTTTAAAGGCAGCTGGCTGAGTTGGCTTCTAAACAGACTGACGTCCACAAATGTCCTAAATGAGTCGATGCATCTCATCACTAATACAGGATTGTAACAACATTTTACCGAAGTGGAGGGTTTGAGCACAAAAGACCTCAATTAAATAAGTAAAAATTATCATTTTAAAGGGAAATCCAACTGCGACTTTAATCCCGAGTTAACTGATCCTCACAGTTTAACATTATGATAACAACACGTTTCCCTAAGTCAACCGTTCACTTTGTCTTTCTTTGCTTCTGTAACAAAATGTAGAAAACATAAGACAAATAATCCAATTAAATCAATACTTTCTGTGTATTTTTACTTTAAACTGAAACGCAAAATAAAATGGAAATATCCTATTTTCTGGGTTTTTTAAAAACAAAGTTTTGACCAAATGAAGGTGGTGTAAGTCTCAGAAATCAGCATATTGAACATAATAAGTAAAGTTTCCTTCATTTTGCGTATTCTCATCAATGATGCTTGTAAAAATTCAGATTCACTGTGTGCAGAATCTGATTCATGCAGAGCTACAATTTACCAGAGGTTTTGAAGTGAGCCAGAAGTTTCAGCCTTGTAAAAAAAAAAAATTCAGCATAGAAAGATAAAGAAATATAAGAAGCCCAGTGAAAGCTGTAAAGACCTTTTATAACGGCCGTGTTTTCTGTGCAGCTTTCAATGTTAAATCTGTGTTTTTTCATGTTTTCTTTTGTGTGTGTGTGTGTTTGTGCGCATTTTCAAGGTGAATTCCTCAGACTTCACAAATAAAGATCCTATAATAGCTCAGGAGAATTTCGAATCAGCCTGCAGAGTGTCGTTAAAGCATCAGGAAGCTGAAAAAACTACTTCTGCTGCATGAAAAGCAGAAACTCAGAGCTGGTAATGGAGACGTTTTATCTGTCCTCCTGTGTTCCACCTTCATGCACCCTCAGTATTAAATCAGAGGAGGTGCAGTGGCTCGAGTCTGATACACTGAGCAGGGGCTTTACTGCCAAACTGTTCCTATTTATTCAGGTAATAACACTGAGGAGTCTAATTTAAAGCAGGCAGTAAAGGTAAAGTCTTTACAGCCTCCGAGTGATTACACACTAGCTGTTTCTCCACTGTCACACCATCAACGAGCTCATTTCCACTTTAATTTCATCACAATGCATAAATATAGATAGA
>CAJRST010038444.1:1731-11778 GCA_907169785.1 Menidia menidia
CTGACTGACTGACTGACTGACTGACTGACTGACTGACTGACTGACTGACCTGGACCCTGGCTCCTGCCCTCCACCAGCAAACAGCCCAACAGCTCAACAGCCCACAGCATGGGAGAAAGCTCAGAGGAAGCTAGAGGAAGAAAAACCATCCCTCAGCCTGATGCCTCCACATCAGAACCAGCATTTCAACACAGCGTTTACCACAACCGAAGTGTCCAGTCCGGTCCAAATGGACTCACATCAGTGTTCCCACCATGAACTGAGGCGGTCATCGTTGAGGCCTCCTCTCATCTCACGGACTGCTCAAAGTTCGCTGATGAAAAGTGTGTTTTCTGAAAAGGCCCAACAGAACTTTGCCAGACCACAACAGCTCGGCAACAGTTTGGATCACAGCAGAACTCTGAGATCCAGCTCCACCCAACCAGATCCGCTGCCATGACAACCGGGCAGAGGGCGTGAACATCGGGGGGGGGGGGGGGGGGGAGGGGACAGGGGGGGGGGGGGGTGGAATGGATTTCTCTGTGGACGAAGGACACTGGAGAAATTACTGTTTTATGCTACCTGAAAAGAAGGAATGGTTGGCAAAAATGACTTGCATGACAACATTTTAAATGAATCTCTGTTTTGGGAGGAAAGATTTGAAAAGTGTCTACTTCAGATGACAGGAAAATATTTCTCATTTCATTGGATAATTTGGGTAAACAAGATAAAAAAGTGAAACTATCGGTTAACTTTTGAGTGATTTGGAGCATTTTTGTCTCGAAAAATAACAAAAAAAAGGGGGATTGCAAAGGAGAAAAAACATTTAGGAGGGAAAAAAGTTTTTGGGCGCATCCTAAGTTGAGTTGAAATTATGTTGATTAAAAGGCTGCTTTATTGAATGAGAAAATGATCCATCATATGTGTAAGTCCAGATGGGTGTTACATTATTGTGAATTTAAGACTACCTGCAGGAAAGAAACTAATTGGACTTTAGATTCTGGAAATTACAAATGAATGTTTTATGGCTGTCAGCGTAATAAGAATTAAGGACAAAACTTATTTAAGTAAAATGCATTGTCAAAGAACTGTGGAATTAATTCCCACCATAGAATCCTATAAGGAAGCATGTTCTGTTTGTCCTGTTGTTGTTTTGTGTTTGTTAGTTTGTTTTAACCTGAAACAGATCTGTTGCTTTAATCTAATAGGCTGAGATCTCTGAATTTAGAATAAAGATTAACGTGATGATGGAGGTGAATCAGTAATTATCACCCCTGAATCTGACCATTAACTGTAGAAAAATGACCATCGGAATTGAGAATATTGAACTAAAGTAAAAGAGCTGGCACAAATAAAGAAAGCTGCTGCAGGTGAAGAGAGAGGGGAAGCTCCGGTTAAAGAGGGATTGTTTTTTCAGGTCACATGTTGTTAATGGACCTCTTTTGAGTTTCTCTGAACTGTTCTCTTTTTATTTGGCCCTGTTGTGTAAACTCCTTGTGTGCACACCCCTTCTTTCCTGTTAAAAGGATGAGGGACAAAGGTCAACTAGACAAGTGGAGTTTTGTCTAAATCAACCAGCCGAGGACACGGAAACTTCAACTATAACACTGAGCCAAACCAGCGCCCATCAGATACACATGTATCAATCTCTTTTTGTCCTGTATTTACGTTCAATTAAATGAACAATTGAAGCTGATTTTGAATTTTAGGCTCGCTTTCGGACATTCATGCACCTTTTGTACTAGTTGCTCAGAGAGTATCTCAGGCCTGAGAGTCCTGGCCCTTTCCATCTGAGTCTGTTCTTTTGTGAAGGACCTTCTCTTTTGCATGCCGTCCAGAAAGCAATGTGGAAGACACAGAGGGATTGTTGCTCAAACACGTAATGTGTGCCAGCTTGTCCAAACTTGGTTCATTTCAGGCCCGATTTTTTGGGGTTCTTGTGAAAGTTCCTTGCAGCAACACTGTTTTGCGGTTCTGAACATTCATAAACAAGTCACACACACATTGCACTTTGGGCTACACTGGTTTGCTTGTGAGCTCGTATCTGTTCTCATCATTCTCCTGGAGCAGAAACCTTCATTCCTTTCTGCTCACATAAACATTTCTGTGGGTTTTGACCTGCTGAATGTCACTGGTAGTTTTGCTCATCTTCTTAACTCTTGTCCACACAGCTGATGGACCATGGTCACATGACTGAGCTGCCGTTCTGGAGCAGCTGTGCACTTTAAGCCCAGATGTGTCTGACACACCTCTGGTTCTTTTCAGGTGGATCAGCATCACGTGATCCTGCTGCAGACACTCATTGTTTGCTTTTGCTGTCTGCTCATTCTCTGTAAACTTTTCTGCTATGTTCATGACTCTGATGCAGAGTGGAAACACAGACGTAGTTTCCTTGTTGGTGGTTTTTTGTCAGGTCTGTTGGAATAATAACTTTGCGTGCTTCTCAGATGACTCTCACAGCAGTTCTCTGGCCTGTGAACATCCCTGTGTGTGAGTGTGCTGCTCACACTGATGACCTCGTGCTTCTGATATCACACGTGAATGCTGCACTACACATGCTGCACTGCTGCTCCCTGTCTCCACTTCCCCTTTTCTTCACACTGATTTACAGGGCATGCAGAGCTCTACCTCCACTGAGGAGGAACAGGTTTGGATCTCTACAGGTGGAACACATGCCAAAAGTGTTCCGCTGGGATCTGGTGGCCTGCACTGTTTTCCTAAAGGTTTACTCCCATATTGTGCACATGGGTTGACATATGGGTTGGACCACGTGTCAAAAAGAGGGAAAGTTACATTAATCTTGAATGCATACAAAGCTCAACGTATTATAAAATGTTTTAGTGCACAGAAATACTCTGTGCATGTATGGCTGAGCCACTCAGTATACGCAAAGGTTCACTCACAATTACAGGACCTTTCAAACATTTCAAATTGGGTTTTATCTGTTTAGATTCACAGTCATCCAGGTCATGTCCATCCAGCAGGAGGACCAGAGTCACCTTTTGTTTTTGCCCTAATTCTTTTGTTACTCCCACAGTATATTATTCTCAGTGCTCCCCACCGTCAGTTAGAATTGAAGAAGCCTCTTGGATGGGACGTGAAATGAACTATTCTGAACATTTTCAAAATTGGGTTTTACTGAACTCAAACCAGCTGAAGTGACAGATATGCACTTGTTACAGTATTCAGCAGTTTTCCTGCCAAACACATCAAGATGTCAGGCAGAGACCAAAGCTCTGCTGACAGAGATCAATTCCAGATGAGGCTTTTAAAAGACATTGGCCTATAATTTGTGAATAAAATACTAACGGAATTGAAAAGGTTTGGAAATGCAGCTGCGAACACATTGGCACGAGGAAGCTAAATCTGCTAAATGGCTGTGAATGACGAATAGGACGCGTGTTAATCTTAGCCTCTTTTGAAATTGGTCAGCAGATGTCCAACCTGGGAGTGGGACCTGTAACCAGGGCCCTCCCATCCGCCTCTTTTTAAATGATGAAATGTTGTTTTATTGTCCGAACCTCTCCACTGTTCTTTCTCAAGTTTCACAGACAGTGAAAGCAGCGCTTCCAGCCTCAGCTGCTCCACCTCTGAACACACTCAGACCAGGCCACTGGCTGCTGGTGAAAGAGTTTCTCATGAAGCTATGGATTCAGACCACATAACTCTACCACCTCATCTGGCTTAATTCAAGCAGAGCAAAAGTCACTGTATTCAGAGTGTCTTCTGGATTTTCTACACACCGTACTGTGGAGCAGAATTAGAGATTATTATTACAGCTGACCCCTTTGTATCACCAAACAGTGACATGACAATGGTAAAACCAGAGCAGGGGACTGGAGGGAAACCACCATATGTATCCCTTCGATAGCTCAGCTGGTAGAGCGGAGCACTGTAGATGTTCAGGTGTGAAATCCTTAGGTCGCTGGTTCAACTCCGGCTCGAAGGAGGTCCTTTTTTGTGGTGAAGGTAATAGACTACAGAATCTTTGCTCTGCTGCCTCCTTGTATTCGTTTGCTTTATTTTATCCAGATCTTACAGCATGGATCACAGAATAAATGTCTGTATGAAAAGAGCAGCTTTGTGATTTAACTGAGAGCTCCGGCTGTGATCCCTTTAAGTTCAGAGGTACAAAAACCCTTATAAGAGCAACAGAGCCTAAAGTCTTAAATGCTGGAAATGAACATCCATCCATCCATCCATTACAGTAACCATCCATCCATCCATCCATTATCAATACCGTTTATTCCCTAATGTGGTCGCGGGGGGAACTGTAGTCTATCCAGGGAGTCAATAGGCGAGATGCGGGGTACACCCCACATGGTCCACCAGTCCATCACAGGGCCTGGGAATTAACAGGAGTAGTTTAAGAAAAACAAAAAGGATTTGAGGAGATGGATAATATTCACACTGTGTTATAAGGAGTTAAGTCCATGTTGAATGTTTCAATAGAGGCATAATTTGAGTTCTCATAGTTTTTTTTAAATCTTCTTTTAGCTTCAAATCACACATTTGTCAATGTTATCTTTGGCCGGCCCGCACAGTCAGAGAAGCATTATAATTATTATTATTATGATCAATATTGTTCTGAAAACAACAGAAGGTGTCAGAACAGAAGTGTCCCTCCATCAGTTTGTAAAACCTACCTCAGTGGATGCTGTCACCAGAGATCAGTTTGTCTCAATGACACCAGGAAGCAGGAAGTAAGCTGGATTCTCCAATGATTGAGCTATACCAAATGAGTTTAAGTCCACACCAAGATGGTTATCAAACATGAGCAGTGTTGTTCACAGTCTAAGGAGGAAACCCATCTTGTAAAGAGATGACTGAGGAGATTTTAAAGGCAAAGGTTCCACTGAGACTTGAACTCAGATTGCTGGATTCAGAGTCCAGAGTGCTGACCATTACACCATGGAACCCGTTAGTATGTTTATAGAAACAACCCTCTACCAGGGGAGCATTTATCACCATCCTGCCTCCCTGTCATACTGTAGAACACAATGCTTCTTGAATCTTGACATCACAAAGGCCACAATGACATCAAACAGTTCCATCGCTATGGTAACGGTAACATCAAAGGTTGTCAACTCTACACAGTGGACAATAAGAATGATGCTGCTCTGACTTTTGACCAGCAGGTGGCAGCAGAGATGACTGTTGAAGAGCTTCCAGCACTGAAGCCTTTTCCATCCAAGCTGCAATGTTTCACAAAGTTTGATTTACTTTATAAAAAAAATAATAACCTACTGTTTGGATTATAAAGGAGGAAAAAGTCTAGGAAGACATTGTTATCTATGTGGTGTACTGAGTTTCTCTTAAAGTGACATATGCATTTAATGCTTTATTATTATTTTTTATAAGAATGATTTTCTTATATCCGTCTCTTAGTGTGCCATATAGATTTAATGTCCAAGCCAACGGTAGAAGCTGTGCTTGTGCTGTGAGGTCTCTAGCTCCACATGTCAGTAACCATGGAGACCAGCTTCAAATGGACCATCACTACTCTTGAGTCTCTGAACTGATTCTGGATCAGTGTGGACCAGTTCTTCAACAGAGTCTCCTGATCCCTGCTGAGTCCTGCCTCCATCTAGCTCCAGTGGTGAAATCAGCATTTTAAGGCTAACCTGTGTTTGTTTTTTGATCTGGTCATTACTGGTCATTACATTGTTGTTCTGGGGCTAAACCTTTAAAGTACGGTGTCCCCCAAGGCTCAATTTTAGGTCCCATTTTGTTTATTTTGTATCTATTACCTCTTGGTCAGATTTTCCATAGGTTTAACGTTTCATTTCATTGCTTTGCAGATGATGTCCAGATTTATATGCCCCTCAAACTACAAAATGGCAAAAGTGAATCTCTTCAACTATTGAACAATTGTTTAACAGGAGTCAAATCTTGGATGGAACAAAACTTTCTTCACCTCAATCAAAGTAAAACGCAAGTTATACTATTTAGTGAGAGTCTTCACACAACAGATCCAGATCTGATTCTTGGTTCTTTAGCTCGGTTTTGTCTGACCTCTGCTAGGAATCTTGGTTTTACGTTTGATATTTGTTTAAAGCTAGATAAACAAGTTAGCTCTGTCGTTAGATCAAGTTTTTATCACCTGCGTATTTTAGCTAAAGTTAAATCTTGTTTTTGTTTAAAAGACTTTGAAGGACTTATCCATGCCTTCATCACATCTCGTTTGGATTATTGCAACTCATTATATAGAGGTCTGGATAAATCACAGATGCAGCGACTTCAAATGATCCAGAACGCAGCGGCTCGGCTTCTTACAGGAACCAGGAAACGTGACCATATAAGGCCTATACTGGCCTCTTTACATTGGCTGCCTGTTCTTTATCGAATAGATTTTAAGATTCTCTTATTAACGTATCTTCTGGAACTTTTAAAATTTCAGTCCGTGTCAAGAACCCTACGTTCTAATAATCAGCTTTTACTGACAGTTCCTCGGACCCGATTAAAGAGGAAAGGAGATCGGGCTTTTTCTGCTGTTGCTCCTTCTCTATGGAACAATCTACCTTTCAAAATTAGATCTGCCCACAGCCTGGATCATTTTAAATTGCTTCTTAAAACTCATTTTTATTCCATCCATCCATCCATCCATTGTCCACCGCTTATCCGGGGTCGGGTCGCGGGGGCAGCAGCCGGAGCAGGGAAACCCAGACTTCCCTCTCCCCGGCCACTTCAGCCAGCTCCTCCGGGGGGATCCCGAGGCGTTCCCAGGCCAGCCGGGACACATAGTCCCTCCAGCGGGTCCTGGGTCTTCCTCTGGGCCTTCTCCCGGTGGGACGAGCCCGGAACACCTCCCCAGGGAGGCGACCAGGAGGCATCCTGATCAGATGCCCGAGCCACCTCAACTGGCTCCTCTCCACGTGGAGGAGCAGCGGCTCTACTCCGAGCCCCTCCCGGATGGCCGAGCTTCTCACCCTATCTCTAAGGGAGAGCCCCGCCACCCTGCGGAGGAAACTCATTTCGGCCGCTTGTATCCGCGATCTCGTTCTTTCAGTCACTACCCATTCTCTATCTAAATAGTTTGTGACATTAATGTACGCAACTGGCCCAGATCATCTTGAACCTTCTAACCCAAAATTATTTTTGATAGCTTTTTTTAACTGAAGTTCATATAAAAAGGAGTAAATAAAAAGAAAAAAAAGAAAAGACAGTCATCTCCCCGTCGGGGAATCGAACCCCGGTCTCCCGCGGGACTGGCGGGGATACTCACCATAACTAACGAGGACGTTAATCAGAGTAGTTTTGATGCATTCACGGACCAATCGTAAATCTGGAATCTAAACATTTATTTGGTTGTTCATTTATATTGGTTGGATAAGGTTTGTTGATTTATGGAGACTGGTCACTCTGGCTACGGATGGGTTGGTCTAATGAGAGGCACCAATGAATGCATTCCTTTGGTATCTCAGTTTTTAGCATGGACTAATAACAGGTATCCTTAGGTCGAGGAAATGTTTTACCGTATCTTATTGCAGCATCTGTCCAAAGGTTGTTCAATGCTCACCGAAAAGACAATTGCTGTTATACATAAAAATATATACGTTATATTGTATATTTTACACTAAACTTGAGAAGATGAAGCTCTGTGTACTGTAAATATTCCGTGATTGTTTGCTGTGACTGGTCTTCATGGCTGAATAACAAAATAAGTGAATGGTTTTACATATTTAGATGTAGATGTTCTGTTTCTCTGCTCTTCTCAGACCTGTGTGTGACCCTTTTCATAATGGGAACCTTTCTATAAGGATTTTGGATGTCATGGATGTTTCTCCTCCTGCTGATGAAGGAAGAGGGCAGCTCACAGTGCTGCCATCAGCAGAGCTGCTCTGAGCTCAGAGAGCTTCATGGACTGAGTTAGGATGCACATTACTTCGTGTTTTTATAGTAAATGAGGTCTTTCAGATGGCCCCATTGTACTTACTGGAAGCAAGTCTGATTTCCTAACAGTACAAAGTAGTTAAACCAAACATGGATTTGCATAGATGAGACAACAAAGCAAAAAGATACCGTGAGCAAAGAGCTTTCTCCCTATTATAGTGAACAAAGCTATAACAAAGAGTGAGAGCCATTTAGTACAAAACTGATGACATTCAGGCTGCTTCCAGTGCAACACAAACTAAAGCATGAAGTAAATCTTATGTGTATCCAGTTTGAACATTTGCATTATGGGAAGGTAGTGACTGATACACATTTTTTACTCTTAGATTTTACATACAACACACCATAGTGTAACTTTATAGAGGCTTTCCTGCATAAGTGGTTGAATATCTGCTGTTTGACATGTGAACTCAGGAACCTTACATCACAGTTTTTAGTAACTCGGTGGAAACTGGGTCTTGTTATTTTCCAGATCCTCCTAATCTGGAACACAATATATGTATTATTGTAAGGAGGAGAATTCTGTTCAGTCCTTTAGCAGGTAGCTGGGATCCAGCAGGAGGACATTAAATCACACAGCTGCATTTGAATGTCACAGAATGAGGCTCTGGAGTTACTGAGCATGTGTCTGTGCAGTGGAAGCTGAGGGACCCTCCTGCTGCTGCCCAGCCACGCTCTGCTAACAAGGACAATGTGTTCACACTTCAGAGGAGGCTGAATGCTTCACCAGAATGTTACGAAATGGGAAGTGAACCATCAGTAACACAACATGTTGCCTCAGTAGGCCTTCCTGACCCCCGTCTGTGAAGGCAGCAGACATTGTTTCCTCAAACTCTTCATCTTAGAGAGAAGTTTGAAGCAGAGCTATGTCACAGCTGTTGATGGAAGAAAATAAGCAATTTTGATTATTATCAAGGAAACCCTGTTGATCTTTCTTTTAAAAAACATATTTAAACTCTCAAAGTCTGTAAGGAGAACAGATCTGTTTCTTACAGTAAAGCTCACCAAGAGGTTCATCTTTGGTAGGACAGTTGGGATTTTACAGAAGCTGTATTTTTTACAGTTGGCTCTGACACCTCAACAGGTCAGTTAAGTTCTGGACCAGGCTGAACTGTCTCTGCTTTAGAGAGAGGGAATGGATGCTGGAGGGCAGGGAGCTGCCCAGGACTGGTTCTTTCCACATGTGGGGCCCTCTCTGGAACCGTGAGGATCCTCACAGTTTGTTTCATGAGCAGCAAACTAGCAGCAGCTGACATGAGCTGAATGCTCTGAAGCTGCACCAGAGAAACACGAGTGAGGCTTCCACTGGAGAAACGCCGTGTGGATCCTGGAAGAACGCAGCTGTGATGGAAACGTTTGGCTCTGGTCACATGCTCAGCTCTCTTGGTGATGGTCTCCTGTTATTCTCAGCTTTCTGAGAGGTCGCAGGTGTTGTCTTGCTCTGCACGTCGGAATGGTGGACGCTCTCACCTGATGAAGTTTGCTCTCAATAAAATGATCCCTGGCTTCCTCAGACACAGGCTAAGACTCTTCTTTAATACAAACCCCCGGGGCAGCAGCTCCAGGCTGTAAAGGGCTGGAGGAGGCTCTCTACAGGCAGCACACAGAAGTAAAGCAGAAGCTGAACCAGGAAGCAGAGGATCTGCAGCCAATGAGCTGCTGAAGGTGTGGAGCTGGATCAGTGTGTCAGAGGAGGCTTTGGAGAAAGACTCCAGCAGGACGGTCCACAGACACTGCTCCTCTGAGAGAGGCCGGGCCTTTGCATTTAAATCAATTTATTACTTCATTTATTCATCATTTAATGTATCTTTTAATCTTATTTTAATTCTAAAGCCTAACCATGGATTTGGTCGGCTGGTCTCTCAATGCAATTGACAGCATCTTTTCTACCCAAAGACAAACTATCCACTAAAGCTGCCCGAGCCTCTCAGAAGGAAATGGCAAAAATCCCAAAATCCAGATGATCTAACAAAATATCAGGCACTGCTGTCTGCATTCTCTTTAAGCGTCACTGATGCTCGTTTATCAAATGTATAAATCTATTCAGTCAAGTACTCCCATAGCTCTCACTAGTCATGACTTCATGAGCTTCTTTAATGATAAAATTCTAGCTTTTAGAAACAAAATACACCAAGACTCGCCCTCAACTGGCACCAACTTATCTTTAAACTCAGA
>CAJRST010038444.1:88106-114685 GCA_907169785.1 Menidia menidia
ATACATTTTATAAACGAGCATCAGTGATGCTTAAAGAGAATGCAGACAGCAGTTCCTGATATTTTGTTAGATCATCTGGATTTTGGGATTTTTGCCATTTCCTTCTGAGAGGCTCGGCAGGTTTAGTGGATAGTTTGTCTTTGGGTAGAAAATATGCTGGCAATTGCATTGAGAGACCAGCCGACCAAATCCATGGTTAGGCTTTAGAATTAAAACAAGATTAAAAGATACATTAAATGATGAATAATTGAAATAATAAATGGATTGAAATGCAAAGGCCCGGCCTCTCTCAGAGGAGCAGTGTCTGTGGACCGTCCTGCTGGAGTCTTTCTCCAAAGCCTCCTCTGACAAACACACTGATGCAGCTCCACACCTTCAGCAGCTCATTGGCTGCAGATCCTCTGCTTCCTGGTTCAGCTTCTGCTTTACTTCTGTGTGCTGCCTGTAGAGAGCCTCCTCCAGCCCTTTACAGCCTGGAGCTGCTGCCCCGGGGGTTTGTGTTAAAGAAGAGTCTTAGCCTGTGTCTGAGGAAGCAAGGGATCATTTTATTGAGAGCAAACTTCATCAGGTGACAGCGTCCACCATGCCGACGTGCAGAGCAAGACAACACCCGCTACCTCTCAGAAAGCTGAGAATAACAGGAGACCATCACCAAGAGAGCTGAGCATGTGACCAGAGCCAAACGTTTCCGTCACAGCTGCGTTCTTCCAGGATCCACACGGCGTTTCTCCAGTGGAAGCCTCACTGGTTGTGTTTCTCTGCAGCAGCATTCAGCTCATGTCAGCTGCTGCTAGTTTGCTGCTCATGAAACAAACTGTGAGGATCCTCACTGTTCCAGAGAGGGCCCCACATGTGGAAAGAACCAGTCCTGGGCAGCTCCCTGCCCTCCAGCATCCATTCCCTCTCTCCAAAGCAGAGACAGTTCAGCCTGGTCCAGAACTTAACTGACCTGTTGAGGGGTCTGAGCTAACTAAAAAAATACAGCTTTTGTAAAATCTCAACTGTCCTACCAAAGATGAACCTCTTGGTGAGCTTTACTGTAAGAAACAGATCTGTTCTCCTTACAAACTTTGAATCAGCTGTTTGAATTATCAGAGAGTTTAAATATGTTTTTAAAAGAAAGAGCACCAGGGTTTCCTTGATAATACAGTAATCCCTCGTTTATCGCGGGGGTTACGTTCCGAAAATGACCCGCGATAAGTGAAATCCGCGAAATAGAAAACGTTTTTTTTTTTACAATTAGCAACTATTACATGTACACAAATACAGTGACTCACGTGTAGTGTCGGTCCAGGCCGTTTCGTCGACATTATGGGTTTAGGATATGTTCGAAATTACAAGATAATTTGGCCAACTTAATGTAAATTTGCCAAGCTGTTTTATGTACGTACACATAACTGCACGAGACGACAAAATGATAGCACAATTCGTAGCATGTTTTGATACAGGAAGCGGGAGGGAGTTTTTAGCGAATCAGAATGCAGAGCACAATGCACCAAAAAAAATAAAAATGCATCGTGAAAATCCGCGAAATAGCGAATCCGCGATTAGTGAACCGCGAAATGGCGAGGGATCACTGTAATCAAAATTGCTTATTTTCTTCCATCAATAGCTGTGACATAGCTCTGCTTCAAACTTCTCTCTAGGATGAAGAGTCTGAGGAAACAATGCCTGCTGCCTTCACAGACGGGGGTCAGAAGGCCTATGGAGGCAACATGTTGTGTTACTGATGGTTCACTTCCCATTTCTGAACATTCTGGTGAAGCATTCAGCCTCCTCTGAAGTGTTAACACATTGTCCTTGTTAGCAGAGCGTGGCTGGGCAGCAGCAGGAGGGTTCCTCAGCTTCCACTGCACAGACACATGCTCAGTAACTCCAGAGCCTCATTCTGTGACATTCAGATGCAGCTGTGTGATTTAATGTCCTCCTGCTGGATCCCAGCTACCTGTTAAAGGACTGAACAGAATTCTCCTTCTGACAAGAATACATATAAAACATGGTGTACTTTGTGTTCCAGATTAGGAGGATCTGGAAAATAATAATGCCCACTTTCCACTGAGTTACTAAAAACTCTGATGTAAGGGTTCTGAGTTCACATGTCAAACAGCAGACATTCAACCACTTATGCAGGAAAGCCTCTATAAAGTTACACTATGGTGTGTTGTAAGTAAAATCTGAGAGCAAAAAATGTATTTGATGTGTATCAGTCACTACCTTCCCATAATACAAATGTTCAAACTGGATACACATCAGATGTACTTCATGCTTTAGTTTGTGTTGCACTGGAAGCAGCCTGAATTTCATCAGTTTTGTACTAAATGGCTCTCACTGTTTGTTATAGCTTTGTTCACTGTAATGGGGAGAAAGCTCTTTGCTCAAAGTTTCTTTTTGCTTTTTTGTCTCATCTATGCAAATCCATGTTTGGTTTAACTACTTTGTACTGTTAGGAAATCAGACTTGCTTCCAGTAAGTACAATGGGCCCATCTGAAGGACCTCATTTAGTTATTTACCCTATAATCTCTACTGGTCCCAAAATCAAAAACTCAAAAAAGACTTTACTAGAAAAACATGCAGTAATGTGCATCCTAACTCAGTCCATGAAGCTCTCTGAGCTCAGAGCAGCTCTGCTGATGGCAGCACTGTGAGCTGCCCTCTTCCTTCATCAGCAGGAGGAGAAACACCCATGACATCCAAAATCCTTATAGACAAGTTCCATTCTAAAAAGGGTCACACACAGGTCTGAGAGGAGCACAGAAACAGAACATTTACATCTAAATATGTAAAACCATTCACTAATTTTGTTATTCAGCCATGAAGACCAGTCACAGCAAACAATCATGGAATATTTACAGTATACAGAGCTTAATCTTTTTATGTTTAGTGTCAACTATACAAAATAACGTATATATTTTTTATCTATAACAGCAATTGTCTTTTCGGTGAGCATTGAACAACATTAGGACAGATGCTGCAATAAGATACGGTAAAACATTTCCTCGACCTAAGGATACCTGTTATTAGTCTATGATAAAAACTGAGCTATCAAAGGAATGCATTCATTGGTGCTTCTCATTAGACCAACCCACCCGTAGCCAGACCAATATCCAAAAATCATCAAACTTTATCCAACCGATATAAAAGGATAAC
The DNA here is from genome assembly GCA_907169785.1 of Menidia menidia. Taxonomy (NCBI): domain Eukaryota; kingdom Metazoa; phylum Chordata; class Actinopteri; order Atheriniformes; family Atherinopsidae; genus Menidia; species Menidia menidia. The sequence continues at coordinate 91,255 of CAJRST010038444.1, forward strand.
CAACTAAATATCTAGATTCCAGATTAACGATTGGTCCGTGAAAGCATCAAAACTGCTTTAATGGCACATCCTCGTTAGTATAGTGGTTCAAAAATAATTTTGGGTTAGACGTTTGAAGATGACCTGGGCCTGTTGCACATTAATGTACAGAGGAGAAGGCTTTTAAATGGCTCGTAGCAATAAAAACAACATGCATGTCAGTGCCTTTCACTAAGAAAATCAACAGACTCACAGGTCTTAAATGAGCCTAACATATACAAATTTAACCCAAGGCTAGATTTGTTATTGAAATGACTGTATTAAAAAGTCTGTTTTTACTGAGTTTCACATTCCCATGAGCACCTGGGAATGTGTTCATCTGAAATGCTACACAAGATCTGGATGGAAATCACAGCTTTCATTTCCCATCATGCATTGCTGTGGGCCTGCACAGTTATTGTAGCCTTCAGAAAAAGGTTTTAAATGAATTGATATGGTAATATCTAGTCAACGTATTCTATTGAGTGGGAGCTGTGTGTTTGCTCCATTAAATACGTTATGATGGCTGCGGTGTGGGTTTAACACATAGAACAGGGCCTCCTTAGTACATCCTCAGATACATCTGATGCTGAAAGTTGGGCAGGTTTAAGAGAATCCTCTGGCTCAGAAGAACCTCTGAGGTCCAGATCAGATCAGAGGGGGGGTTCTTTGGGGTGTCCTCCCTCTGGTGCTGCTGTTGATGTAAAGAGTTCCACTTTGAGCTCTGTAACCTCTCTGCTCTGTGTTATTTCCTCTCTGCAGGGCAGAAAATCAACAGCTGAAGCTGGACAGAAGGCCTGGATGACCTGTGGAGCTGGAGAGGAGAGAACCATCCCAGCTTTAGAGCGCTCAGACCTGATCTGAGGCCAGATGTTGTGTTTTTGTACAGAGATGGTCGCTTTGAGTCAGACCTTTAGGAACCGGGTGGATCTGCAGGACAGACAGATGAAGGATGGAGACGTGTCTCTGACTCTGAAGGATGTGACCGTAAATGATACAGGAACATATCAGTGTAGAGTCAGTGAGACACAAGATAGAAACAGAGAAATGTTCAAGACACCACCTCCACCATCCATCTGGACGTAGCTCCTCCCCCTCCAGGTGAGTGTGTGTGGCTCTGAGGGATCTTCTCAGATGGAGAAGATATCCATATTTTCCTCCCAGAGTCTCAGCTTCTTTGGCTTTTGTGTATCTGAGCTCCTTCTGGCACAGCTGAACTTTTCATTTAAGGCCAAAGAGACTAAATCTTTCCACTTTTTACTGGTTAAAGCCCCTCCCAGAGCTTCACTGGACTCATTTCCTCCATTTGGTCTGAATCCAGACGCTCTCCTGTCTCCAGCTGCCCTTCACTCCTCTTATGGTCAGCTAGGGGCTCCTCTGGGAGCTGGGCCCCCTGAAGCCTCCTGCTGACCCCTGCTGACCCCTGAGTATGTATCACAGACTGAAGCATCCTGAGTGTTTTTATCACAGACTGGAACATCCTGAGTGTTTTTATCACAGATTGAAACATCCTGAGTGTTTTCATCACAGACTGAAACATCCTGAGTGTTCTTATCACAGACTGAAGCATCCTGAGTGTTTTTATCACAGACTGAAACATCCTGAGTGTTTTTATCACAGACTGAAGCATCCTGAGTGTTTTCATCACAAATCCTCAAAGGGAGGCCGGCCTGTTTAATCTGAGCTCTGCTGCCCCCTACTGGTCACAATCTGCAATCCAGCAGAGAGCTTTGCCCCCACATGGAGGAATGAGTCACCAACAGGCTGGAAACACTCACATAAACAGTAACTGACACCTAATGTCTCTAATGGTCCCTCTGAGCTCTGAGAGCAGACCTGCTGTCTGTGACTGGAACAGAACCAGAACCAGCAGAACCGCCCAGTTTCTGAGCCACTCAGACCTCCTTCCAGCTCCTATCCTTTATATTTTGGCTCTTTGACACATCATTCCTTTACTTCAGCAGCTCATAATTCCCCTTTTTCGCATTTTTCACCTTTGTTATTGTAATACTGCTCTCTGACCTCAGACCTTTGGTTAACTCTGTCAGTCTGAGGCAGCCAGAGTTTTTATTGTTATTTACGGTACGAGGCAACGCTGCACATCACCAGAAATAATAAGAATCAGAGAGAGGAATAGAGTGATCAATCAGAGGCCTGATCCAGGACATGTGACTACATGTCCTGGATCAGGCTCCTTTTCAGTCCTCGAGTCCCGAGTGTTTGAGGAGAGACACAAACTAATGGGAGCCAGGTAGCGCCACAGAGACTGCTGATGGTGGTGGGAAATGAAGATGAGTGTTGTTGCTTCTCCAAAAGAGCTAAAATGTGCAGTAACATTTAGTTATTCTGTGTGTAGGAACACCTATGTGCTGTGTTCACTCACCTGAATATGAAATGCTTGATGGATAATAGAGGTATTGCAATTAGTAGACCAGTGCAAAGCTCAACAATGTCCAGAAGAGATATAGTTTTATCAGAATATGAGCAGACCTCAAGGGATACAGTTTGACATCCCCAACATAAATGTAACAGATTCCCCTCAAAGTTCTCTGTCAGGAGTGGGATTTGAACCCATGCCTCCAGTGGAGACTGTGACCTGGACACAGCGCCTTCGACCGCTCGGCCATCCTGACAGATCCAAGAAGGTTTTTTTAAATGTGGTGACTTGCCGACCACTGAAATTAGAAAAAAGGTAACAATCTTTGTGGTTAAAAAAAACACAGGGTCTTTGGAGAATGTGGCTATGGATCCCACTACCTCTCACATGCTAAGTGAGAGGTAGTGGGATCAAATCATGTTCAGTTATAAAAGTTCATCTTTATATCCAGAGGTGGGGGTGTAGCTCAGTGGTAGAGCATTTGACTGCAGATCAAGAGGTCCCCAGTTCAACTCTGGGTGCCCCCTTCTTTCTGAAATGTACTGAGTGCTGTGATTGTATCAGACAGGGATGTGTGGATGTGTTCCTTGGTGCTTTCTAACCAAACCTTGGGGAATGAGGTATTAAATGAAATGTTCTTCTTCCTCTTTTTGGACACTTTGACCTGCAGCACAGGAATGGTGGCTGACAGCTCTGTAACTGTTCATTAGTGCTTGATCCCTGATTGAGCATTCCTCCAAGCAGTAAACAGTTAAACCAAAGGGAGCTTGTGGAAGGGACGGGTGTTCTGAAAAGAACAACAGAATGTGTCAGAACAAGCTAAATCTGCCTCTGGAATGTCTGAACATTCTATGTTCTTCGGTATCTCAAAACTGAGAATGACCAACAGCAATCATTCTAGAAGCCAATCTCTGATATTCAGACACAATTTAGAAAGCAAATGTCTTCAGGATTTAAGAAGATTTTTTTAACATATGGAACCAATTTTAAAAGTAAAAAAGACAGCAGAGGGGGTTCAGGCTCAGAGAGGGGCTCATAGAGGGGCTCATAGAGGGGCACAGAGGAGGGCTCAGGCACTAACAAACATGAAAACCGCTGAAAACAGTGTTCATATGAAGCACAGTGAAACTTTAGCCAATGTGGAGGCTCTGAACATGACAATGAAGCAGCCAGACAGTGAGCCCCTCCAAAGCAGGATTAAAGAAATCCTCCAGCCAACCCTCCCAGCTCACAGATGGAGTGCCAGCTCATCCAATGGGACAGAGAGCCACACAAGAAGAGAATACACCAAAGGTTCAAAGAAGAACTGGAGCTAAGAAAACAACAGATTTACAGGAGACTAGATAAGATAGTGATAAGTAAGATAAATGCATTTGCATTATAATAATGGATTCATTAAAAAACTGGCAGATAGACAGCTCAGAGAGAATAATTTGATAAATATTATAGAAATATATGAAGATGATATTGACAGATTATCAACTTTTAGACATAAATGAGAGAAGTCCTATAGTCATGTTTTTCCTTTTTTTGGGGGGGTAATCTGCATCATAACTCAGTCCATGAAGCTCTGAGCACAGAGCAGCTCTGCTGATGTTCTGGATCTGAAATAAGAGTTCATGTTCACTGTGAGGCTCACTGTGTGAACACTGCCAAAGCAAAGTTTGAAACTTTACACAGCTGCATTTAAAACTTTTTGTCTTCTTTATCAGGTGTGTGGAAATTCAGCAAGTGTGGAATAGTAAAATGTTTAGGTTTGAGATTTTTCCACATTGATGTCCAAAGATATTTGGAAATCAATGTGGAAAAAAAAATACTTTACTTCCCTGGAGAAATATGTTTAAACTGATGGTTTTTGTCACAGCTGAATTAGATGTTAAAGATGAAGAAAACTTGCATTACATTTTCCCATCTGAAACTAATTGTAATAATAGCAATTTGTTATCTAAGGACTTCTTCTTAGTTAAGTTGAATTTTTGGTGAGTTGAACGTAATTTGATACCTCGTTATGGAGCAGATAAAGTAGCTAATAACTGAAGGCTGATACTGGCCACGGGATTAATTTTTCATGAGGTTTTCTTTTGCTGTGACTGTTTTCTGCTATTTGTCTGTGTTTGGCATAAATTGTTTTATTTTAAACATTGAGTGTAGATTTCAATTTACTATATGTCCAGTAAAATAGACGTAGTCAGTAATGACCTTATTTGGGCTGTGTTTTATGTTTTAGTGACTTTTCTTTCAGCTTTAACCAGTGGCCATGCAGTACTGCCTTCAAATGTTCAACTCAGCCCAAAACATACTGTGTGTTTGTTCAGCCTGAGCAGATCCTGATCTGAACAAAGCTTTCAAACAGCTAAAACTGGTTTGGATCCATGCAGCAGAGTTCAGAATGGATCAAGTTTATTTTCTATTAAAGCCAGGGTCCAGCTTCATGTTGGGGTAGAAATTTGAATCGTTCTGCAGTTTTCAGACTCTTACGAGCTTCCTGCTGGCGTTCTGTAACTCTTCTGGCTAAAGATGGAACAGAATGAGCTGAGACAGAGTGGATGAGGCCAGTTCCAACTCTCTACCCTCTCATGTGGTCAGCAGATGGGATCAGGGTGGGGTCAGGGTCAGGTTGTGGTCCAGTGGGATTTCCAGTGTGGGTCTGTGTCCAGTTGGTGGGTCAGAACTGGGTTAGGGTTGTAGCTGGGAAAACATTTGTGTTTGGGTCAGATAGAAAAAATGAATGGGGGCAGAATCAGAGTTCTGGTGTCAGTCCAGTGAAGTGGAGGGCTGAACAGACTCCAGTAAAAAGCAGGTTCTACAGTACAGAAGTAGCTGGAGATGAATGAGCCTGGTTCTTCTGCCTCTTGCTGCACATCTGGGTCTGGGCCAGCGTCTGGCTGCTGTGAAGCAGCAGCAGGCAGCTGTCAGCTAGGACCAGTGGAGCAGCTCCTCCGCTGCCTGGAACAGCTTGCTGTGGAAAGGGGGGTAAAGGTAACCTGTTTTTAACGGGACTGTTCAAAACCCTCAGATGGAGGCTTTCTTTGTCACAGGAGTGGTCAGGAGAGGAATAAGGACACATCTCTGCTTGGCAGCCTTCAGTCCTCCCTGCAGCTGATTTATGACCCTCGCTTTGGTTTTCAGGGCTCTGCTGTTCATCCCAAATGACAACACCAGTTTCCTTACCTGGGTGGTTGCCGTGGCACCCAACAAGATGGCCTTCGCCTGCTTGAAGGTGGCTCCAGGGAAGCTGGTGACCTGTAGGGAACTGAGAAGGGGGAAGTCTGGACAGTTGGAGTCTCCAGTAAAGATGTTTTCTGAAGCTCTCAGACTGCAGTCTTTTCTGTTCTTAACCTTCAAAACCTGTTTGAAGGGAGTCCCAACCTGGCTCAGAGGTGGAGACTAAAGATGGAGACCACACGTCTTTAAACCAGAAAACAACATTTATTCACTTAAACTAACTTTGTATATCAACTCATCAATCATGTTTGCAATGAACTGCATTGTATAAATGTAAGATTAAACTAAACAGAAATGAATAAATGAATACTATAGATCAACAGAAGTTAATCAGCAAAGCTGGAACAAACTCAGCAACTCAACACAGGGCAGAGAGGAAATGCTCAGAGCTTTTTCTACAGTAGCTTTCACACCAGGTGTCCACCATCTCCAATGACCAGCCACTCCCCAAATCCCCAACAACCAATCCAGAGCTCAGAGGCCATGAGGCCCCCACAGGGGAAAGGGAGCAGGTGTCTGATTAAAGGAAGTGAGGGGGGGGCTGCTGGTCAGGGACCTGGATCTGGTCAGGTCATCAAGAGGAGAAACAGCTGGCTTTGGAGTGAGATGTGGAGGAGAAGGAGGGAGGAGAAGGAGGGAGGGGGGGAGGTTCAGCAGGACACAGATCTTCCTCTCAGCTCTCATCCTCCTCTTCATAATACTGCCAGCTGCAGAGAGAAGCAGACAGAGAGCAGATAAAGGAGTAAACCATGCACACAACAAGCTGATATTCTGATTATCTGCTGGCTCTTTCTGCTGACTCTGCTGAAAAAGCCTGCTCTCACAGCTTCACACTGAGAAGGACTGGATCTTTGCTCTGGTACCAACTGGGTTTAGTTCATATGGACCTCCAGCTGCCTACTGACCTCAGAGTCTGCAGTTTGTTGTGTGGACTCTGCTGCAGATCCAACAGCCGCTGAACAGCTGACCGCTCCAGGTTGTTGAGACTCAGGTCCAGTTCTGTCAGATGGCAGGGGTTGGACTTCAGAGCTGAGACCAGAGGAGCACAGCTGGTCTCTGACAAACTGCAGTCCCTCAACCTGAATAAAGAATAACAGATGTGACCTGAAGCCAGCATTATGCAGGTTAATAAGGGTTCCTTTATTCCCATCTGGGATGTCATTTAAGCATTTTTTAACTTTTACTCACAAACTTGAACTTCATAGTCATAGAATTGAGAGTTTTATTCACAATTATTTGCACTCAAAGCTTTTACATGCAGTCTCACAAAAACTGTTCTAAACCTCTCAATTTTTCTGATTCATGTGTGAGAGAAGAGTTTAGTGTTCAATATTTTTGTGGAGCTACAAATAGGACTACAGATCTACAAGTATGCATGTGAACCTTTGACAGTCCTCTGACTCCAGAGGTGGCTGGCATTAGGGGAGGGACTCTGGGAGCTGCTGTCTTTGCGAATAATTTTCCTGAAGCCAAACCAGGCTTGAGCTTGAGGTCACAAACAGAAGTTCTCCTTCAGGAGGTTTTGGTGGACAGAAAACCCATGATTCCATTTCTCACAGCAAGTCTAGAAACAGCAAAACAGCCCCAGACCATCACACTACCACCGCCAAATCCTAATTTTGGTACCATGGTGTGGTGTTACTTTCTGTGATGAAAGCTGTTTTCTCCTGAAATCAGAGATGTTCATTTCCAGCTGTGTTGGAGGAAGTTTGGTAGGATCAGCCTATTGGTGGGCTTTTGGAGTTTGGCTGCTCCAAACTGTTGCTACTGTTTCACACACAAACATTCACTAACTCTGGACCTCTAGAAGCATCAGCCATTGATTGGAGATCTGTTTCTGTCTGACACATTCACTGTCACGTCTGGGGGAATTTTGGTGTTTTATCCTGTCTCCTTCCATCCATCCATCCATCCATCCATCCATCCATCCATTATCCTCCGCTTATCCAAGGTGGGGTCGCGGGGGCAGCAGCCAAAGCAGGGAAATCCAGACTTCCCTCTCCCCGGCCACTTCCGCCAGCTCCTCCGGGGGGATCCCGAGGCGTTCCCAGGCCAGCCGGGACACATAGTCCCTCCAGCGTGTCCTGGGTCTTCCTCTGGGCCTTCTCCCGGTGGGACGAGCCCGGAACACCTCCCCAGGGAGGCGACCAGGAGGCATCCTGATCAGATGCCCGAGCAACCTCAACTGGCTCCTCTCCACGTGGAGGACCAGCGGCTCTACTCTGAGCCCCTTCTTTCTCCATGGTTGTCATTTCCTGTTTTATTTTTGAAAGCTACATCCCCTTGTTTCAGGTCACTTGCACTCCCTTGTGAGTCACATGTCTGCTTGTCTTCCCGATCACCAATTGTGTTCACGTGGGGTTCCCTTCCCTTGTGTTTGAATAGTCTGAGTCTCTCCTTATCTTGTGCCAGTGTGTTTAACTCTCTTCCTTTGTCTTCGTCCTATACTGAGTTGAACCAAAACTATAGTAATCTTTACCTTGTACCTTGAACCTGTTTATTACTCGTAAGAGTGATTTTGATTTCATACGTTGTAACTTTTGCCATCATCTTTTTAGAGTGAGTTTATTTAGGATTTTTTCTGCCTAGTTTTCAAGAGTGATTATTATTTTGTACTTTTTTTTGTATTCCACTCCATGTTTTTTTCCAAGATCTCTTCATCTGTGTCCTGCCTTGAGTTTCCAATCCTGACATTCACATTATTTGCTGCTTATTCAACTACAGTAGAACCTCTACATATGAGTTTAACTGGTTCCTGGACCTACTACCTATGTTAAAATATTGGTATGTTGGTTCAAATATTCCCATCAGAATACGCTGTAATTCCTAGAATTGGTTCCAAAAACCCATGATATCCCCTTAATAAATACTCCAGATAATTACACATAGTAATAAAACAAATAACTTATAGAAGAAAGATGTAGAAATAAATAAATTACAAAGAAATATATCAATAAAAAGGGGTTTTATTGGCCCTTTACCTCAAAGGATGGAGGTAGACTGAGATACAGGATGTACCCTAACTTTACTACAGGAACTTTAAACTGACTTTGATTATCTATTTTGATTTTATTTTTATATTTTTTTTCTATGATTTTGACATATGTTGGTGATTTACTATGGGTGTAGAGTCGAATATTTGATCAAATTTCACTTCGTATGTTGGAAAATTTGAATGTTTAGGCAATCGTAGGTAGAGGTTCTGCTGTAATCAGCATTTTACAACCTAAACCCCTGAAAGAGAAAACACACTTTACCATTAAGAGCAGCACAGCTTTCAGCTCATCATCTGATCTGAACTAACCACTTAAACCTGGAGTCTGACCTCAGAGTCTTCAGTCCACAGAGTGGACTCTGCAGAAAGCTGCTCAGCTCCTTCATCACACACTCAGAGATGGGGTTCAGGCTCAGGTCCAGTTCTGTCAGATGGGAAGGGTTGGACTTCAGAGCTGAGACCACAGAAGAACAGCTGGTCTCTGACAAACTGCAGTGCTCCAACCTGTTTAGGGGAATAAAAGCTGTGAGCTGAAGCCAACAGGATGCAGGTTAAAACAGTCAAACAGAACCAGAGAAAAAGAGCTCTCATTCACATTAATGACAACATGCTGCTGATTCATAAAGACACAGTGACTAATTATAGACTAATTATTAGAAGGAATTGGGGAGGAAATGGAACCAACTCATACAAATGGAGATCAAATTCACAGTTTGATTGGAGCTTAAAGGTAGAAAGCATGCTGATGTGATGTCTAATGTTTGATAATGGATCTAAATTCTTTCCATAGTTGACAGAAGCACAACTTGTTAGTGTGACTTGTTGTGTTTGAATAGTTCAGCCACAACAAACATTCCAAAGTCTTCTAACAGTGTTGAAGCATCTAGAGGTGGACTGACTCCTCAGTCTGGAGGATCAATGGATGCTGATGGACTCTGACAAACCCTCACAGTCAGTGGAGCCTGGGGCTGAGGGTTGGGAGACCCCCCCCCCCCACACCCTTCCTCCAGCAGGAAGCCTTTAAGCTGATGCCACAACATGTCCGTAACAGTCAGGTCAGGACTTTAACTAGGACCCTGCAAAGCATTCTTTAAGTTTTTGGTGGATTTAGGATTTAGTGTGAATGGGACTGAAGATAACTGCTTCTGGGATGAAAGTCGCTTTCTCCAGAGGTCCCAGATGTTCATTTCCAGCTGTGTTGGAGGGTGTTTTGTAGGATCAGCTGATTCATGAGCTTTTGGAATTTGGCTCCTCCAAACTGTTGCTCCTGTTTCAAACACAATCATTCACTAACTCTGGACCTCTAGAACCATCCGCCAGTGATTGGAGATCTGTTTCTGTCTGACACATTCATTGTCACGTCTGGGGGACGTTTGATGTTTTGTCCTGTCTCCATGGTTGTCGTTTCCTGTTTTATTTTGAAAGCTACATCCCCTTGTTTCAGGTCTCTTGCACTCCCCTGTGGGTCACATGTCTGCTTTTCTTCCCTGATCACCAGTTGTGTTCACCTGGGGTTCCTTCCCTTGTGTTTAAATAGTCTCTCCTTGTCTTGTGCCAGTGTGTTTCATTTTCGTCCTTCATCTTCAACCAATACTGAGTTGAACCAAAACCATAGCAATCTTTGCCTTGCCTTGAACCTGTTTATTCCTCGTAAGAGTGATTTTGATTTTGTACTTTCTAACTTTTGCCATCCTCTTTTTAGAGTGAGTTTATTTTGGATTTTTTCTGCCTTATTAGAGTGATTATTATTTTGTACTTTGCTTGGTCTTCCACTCAATGTGAGTGTCTTTATTTCTATTAAAGTTTTTTCCAAGATATCTTTATCTGAGTCCTGCCTTGAGTTTCTAATCCTGATATTGACATTGTTTGCTGCTTATTCAACTACAGAAGAACCTCTACATATGAGTTTAACTGGTTCCTGGACCTACTTCCTATGTTAAAATATTGGTATGTTGGTTCAAATATTCCCATCAGAATACACTGTAATTCCTAGAATTGGTTCCAAAAACCTACGATGACTCCTTAATAAATACTGCAGATAATTAAACATATCAATAAAACAAATAACTTATAGAAGAGAGATGTAGAAAGAAGGAAATGATAAAGAAATAATCAATAAATTAGAATATTTATTTTTATTTAATTTTTATATTTTTTCCTATAACATTTACATATGTTGGAAATTTACTTCAGGTTTCGAATCGAGAATTTGATCCAATTTCACTTCGTATGTTGGAAATTTCGTATGTTTAGGCAATCGTAGGTAGGGGTTCTGCTGTAATCAGCATTTTACAAACCAAACCCCTGGAGGAGAAAACACATTTTACCATGAAGAGCAGCACAGCTTTCAGCTCATCCTCTGATCGGAACTAAGCATTAAAACCTGGAGTCTGACCTCAGAGTCTTCAGTCCACAGAGTGGACTCTGCAGAAAGCTGCTCAGCTCCTTCATCACACACTCAGAGATGGTGTTCCAGCTCAGGTCCAGTTCTGTCGGATGGGAGGGGTTGGACTTCAGAGCTGAGACCACAGAAGACCCGCTGGTCTCTGACAACCTGCAGTGCTCCAACCTGAATAAAGAATAAAAGATGTGAGCTGAAGCCAACAGGATGCAGGTTACAACAGTCAAACAGAACCAGAGAAAAAGAGCTCTCTGTAAAGTAGTTACTCTAGAACTGAGTTTGTTTTTGTTTTTGTTCTCCTGTTATTTCAGATCCAGCCCTTCCCTGTCATACAATACTTATTCCCCCTCACCTGCTTCTCTCCGCCCTTCTCCTCACCTATTTTTCATCAGCTCATTTGGTCTCCAGTATTTATACCACTGCATTTCCACTTCTTCCCTCCAGATTGTCTTTTGTTACTCCGTGCCAAGCTTCCCACATTCTCTTGTTCTGCCTGCCTGTATTGACTTCATGTTTGCCTTCTCAGATTTTGGATTCCTGCCTTCCCCTGGTCGGGTTTGTTTGCCTCTACGACTGGTCTCCTGGTTTTTGACAGTGCCTGTTTGTGGACTAAGTAAACTGATTTTCCCTCTAAACTTGCATGCTTGCCTTGTCGAGCTTTTGGGTTCTCTGTTGCCCGGACCAGTTGTCATGACACTCTCATTAGCATTAATGACAACATGCTGCTACTTCATAAAGACACTGTGACTTCAGCTCTATACTCTGCCAGCTCCACCAGTGGCTCCATCCACACAAACACATGCTGAGCAGAAAAATAGTTTATGTTATGACGATCATTCAATGAGGTGTGATTATTTCTAATTTTCCTGATTCCGTCCAAATTAAAACAACAGAAAATCTGTAAAATTACTATATTGTCTTCAGTAAAAGAAAAAGTATCGAAAATATCTGAGTGCCAAAGAGCTGGAGTCTAAATCTGTTCCTTTAATGAGTTCTCAGAGCTGTGATGTCATCAGTTAGGAAGATGGACAGAAACTCAGTGGGATCAGCATTTGTCAAACCTCTGTCTCATTGGTAGCTAACTGGTTTATCATTGAGCCTCATCCACCCCTCAGACAGCTGAGTTTTTAAATATTATTTTTAAAAATCAACGTCACTGTAAATAAACCCATTCAATGCAAAAGTCAGAGCACCTCTGCATCATTTTGACAAACAGCTGCCACGCAGATCTCCTCAACCTGTGTCATGAATAAAGGTAATCACTCTGTTAACCCCAAAGCAATGACTCAATAACACATGAGAGCAGTCTGGTGGTGGAGAGGAGGAACATGAATAATGAGCTGAGTTTCAAACTGTAATGAAATATGGCTTCGTCTGTCATTCTACTTGAATCTTTAATGAATTTACATCACATTTAAACATGAAGACTCTCAGTAGGAATCTTTAAAAGGCTTCTGCTAACCATTTAATGTCAGCACAGCTTTGAGCTCATCCTCTGACCTGAACTAACCACTAAAACCTGGAGTCTGACCTCAGAGTCTTCAGTCCACAGAGTGGACTCTGCAGAAAGCGGCTCAGTTCCTTCATCACACACTCAGAGATGGGGTTCAGGCTCAGGTCCAGTTCTGTCAGATGGGAGGGGTTGGACTTCAGAGCTGAGACCACAGAAGAACAGCTGCTCTCTGACAACCTGCAGTTCCACAACCTGAATAGAGAATAAAAGCTGTGAGCTGAAGCCAACATGATGCAGGTTACAACAATCAAACAGAAGCAGAGAAAAAGAGCTCTCATTCACATTAATGACAACATGCTGCTGCTTCATAAAGACACAGTGAGCTCACCTATTGTTTGGTCTGAATATTTGATAGAATGAGACACAAAAATAGAGGATAGTGTAGAATAATCCTATCTTTCTGAAATCCTAATGATCCACACTAAAACAAGGACACACAATAAAAACATGTAAAATAGATAGGGCCCATTTCCACTGGTGTCTATTCAGCTCAGCTCTGCACGTCTTTTTTCTTTCCCACTAAACAGTTACAGCGTTGTGTCGTCTTCTCATCTGACTCATTTCGTTTTCCTGATGATGCTCTGCTGCAAGTTAGGATGATAATGGAAACTAGACTTATGTTTAGGCTCAGTTTAGGGTTAACTGAACACAGCTGGATAAAAGCAGCATCAGTACAGCGTTACTGTGATGATGCTCAGTCTGGATCAGGGGAACATCAGTCTGACACAAAGTTTAACATAACTTTATATCACACTGATCCTGAAATACAACTAAACAGAGTTTCTGACCTCAGAGACTCCAGTCTGCAAATATCACTTCCAAGGAGACCACACAGCTGTTTCACTTCTGAATCCTCTAAGTCATTCTCACTCAGGTCCAGTTCTCTCAGGTCAGAGGGGCTGGACTCCAGAGCTGAGGCCAGAGGAGCACAGCTGATCTCTGACACACAGCAGCGCTCTAATCTGAGGAAAAATGAAAAGCGGAACATATATGTTACAGAATATGCTTTGATTTGCTTGCAGCAGATTCTAAGTGTGAGCATTTAAGAATGATCATCTGTTTTTCCCCACATGAACTAAAACATCTGGATGAAGATCCATCAGTTTAACTGTAGGAAAATGTAAAGACTTCCAATAGTTCCATTCAGTAAACTGACCTCAGAGTCTTCAGCTGATAGTCTGGACTGTCCACCAGCTCAGACAGCTGCTTTGTGACTGATTCCTGCAGGTTGTGGTTGTATCTCAGGTCCAGTTCTGTCAGATGGGAGGATTTGGACTTCAGAGCTGAGACCAGAGAAGCCCCACTGATGTTGGACAACCCACAGCACTGCAGCCTGAATAAAGAGTAAAAACTGTGAGCTGAAGCCAACAAGATGCAGGTTGAAACAGTCAAACAGTGAAAAAGAGCTCTCGTTCATATTCATGAATGAAAGCTCTTTTATAAATCACTGAATCAGCAAGAGAAACATGAATAATGAGCTCTGTAGGAGCTGAGTTTCATACTGTAATTAAATATGGCTTCTTCTGTGATTCTAATTGAATCCCTAATGAATTGACATCACATTTAAACATGAAGACTCTCAGTAAGAATCTTTAAAAGGATTCTGTTAACCATTTCATGTCAGCACAGCTTTCAGCTCATCCTCTGATCTGAACTAACCACTAACACCTGGAGTCTGACCTCAGAGTCTTCAGTCCACAGAGTGGACTCTGCAAAAAGCTGCTCAGCTCCTTCATCACACACTCAGAGATGGGGTTCAGGCTCAGGTCCAGTTCTGTCAGATGGGAGGGGTTGGACTTTAGAGCTGAGACCACAGAAGAACAGCTGCTCTCTGACAAACTGCAGCCTTCCAGTCTAAGAAAGAACATGTCATGGAGATTAAATTGAATCAAATGTGTTCAACATGAAAGATCTAACTAAAGCAGAACCTCCACCTACGATGCCTAAATTTACGGATTTTCCAACGTATGAAGTAAAATATTCGACTCGACACCCAAAGTAAATTTCCAACATATGACGTTGAAGTTAAAGAAAAAATAATCAAATATAAAAATCAATAGAAAATAAATAAGCTAAGTTCGTTTAAAGTTCACGTAGTAAAAGTCAGAGTAAGTTAGGGTGCATACTGTATCTCAGTCTCCACCATTACCTCTATTAGCCTAAAGTATTTATTAAGGAGTTATTGTAGGTTTTTGGAACAAATAATCAGAATTACAGTGTATTCTGATGGGAATATTTGAACCAACATACCAATATTTTAACATACAACTTGTATGTAGAGGTTCCGCTGTACCGGTGTATGTCAAAACCTAACTGATAAACCAAAATCAGTTTTTCTCTCTCTCATGAAAAAGCAGAAACGCTGACAGAGTGAACTAACCTCAGAGTCTCCAGTCTGCAGTTTGGACTTTCCAGTCCAGCAGAAAGATAATTCCCTCCTGAATCCATCATCATGTTTCTACTCAGGTCCAGTTCTTTCAGATGGCAGGGGCTGGACTTTAGAGCAGAGGCCACAGATTCACAGACACTCTCTGACAGTTCACAGTCTGCAAGTCTGTGATAGAAAACATGGAAAGGAAGCCAGAATCACATCAGCTGATCCACACTGGAAACACAGAGTCAGCACAAACTGTAACTAAACATCTGGATGGAAAGAATGGGATGTGAGATGAATGTGATCTGATCAACATTGTTCTTCATCTGAGGTTCATCTCATCTCACTTTGATTAGACACAGTTATTCTCCTCAGCCTCTCAGACCTGAGCACTTTAAATGGTTTTAGTCATTATTTGATGTCCTTTAGCAGATAAACAGAGAAACATGCTGTTCCATTCCGACTGAAGAAATCTCCAGTCTGTCAGTCTAATCTGATCACAGGTCAGAATGAAAATGCCAGCTTCAGAAAAGTCCTTTGTTTGTCTGTTTTTAAAGCAAAAGTCTGTTTACAGTTGGAGAGATGATTTAATTCAAAACAGTATTATGAATTTTGACTATTCACATACTAACAGAAACAATCCACTCAGTTTCTCATGCCTCCATCCATTTCTGATCCCTGATTACCTAAAGTCCTGACTCATTGGCAGCGTGTCAGAATCCAGAGTTTTTAGAGTCTTTGATTGTTTTTTAAATGTTGAGATCACTGATTTTCATTAAAGGGTTTGAGCGAGAACAAATAATCTAAAGCTTTGAATCAGCATGTGGTGAGTTTCCTCTTCCAGTTTGAAGCACACAGAGAGCTAAATGAAACAGAACCTGTCTCCATCTCCTCCTCCTCCTCTATCAGAGCTTGTGGCTGCAGCAGGACTCTTCATACCTGAGTTTGTGTGGATCCTTCAGAGCAGCCATCAGCAGCTTCACACCTGAATCTCCTGGACGGTTGGAGCTCAGGTCCAGCTCTTTCAGATGGGAGGGGTTGGAGGTCACAGCTGAGGCCAGAGAAGAACAGCCTTCCTCTGAGATCCCACAGCTGGACAGGCTGCAGACACACAGAACAACACAGAAACTCTGAGAGCTGCTCTGAGACTGAAGCTGGATGTTATCACATGTTGATCTGATGATGGCTCCAAAGCACTGTCAGCAATCTGACCAATGACATCAGTCTATTAGACACCGTTAGAAGTTCTTAGCACTGTGTAACCAAGTTATACAGAGGCTAACTCTGTGGATCAAGAAGGAGAGGACCACAGTTAATTTGCTGCTCATGCTCAAGCTGGTTTACTTCTGAAATTCAATAACACACAATTCACAATCACAGAATACATGTAGAATCCTAATGACACTTATTCTGCTTTTAACACATTTAGCTCAACACATTTATGTTATGAATGGTTACTATCGCTAATAAACCTTCTGACAGTATTACCCTAACAGTAAATTAAGGAAAACAGAGAACCGCTGGGCCAAAGGTAACTAGAAAACAAACTTAAAACTATCGGTCTAAAATGGTTTGCTAACATGACAGAGTAATAAATAAAGTATTCACAATAGTTATTGAACTATACTCAATGTAGACATGTGCCTTTTAACCGTAGCTGTGGATCAACAAGGATGGGACCACCATTAGCGTGCTGCTCATGCTCAAGCTGCTTTACTTGAGAGGCCATGTGCCAAACTAGGTAGTTATCTCCCTGGTGAATTCACAGCCGTAAACAGCGCCAACTACCGACCTAACTCTGTGTTTTCTTGTATGTAGGAAAAGTCATGTGACAATAAATGTTAGGATGATTCAATTATTAGTAAAAAAAAATACAGTGGTGCCTGTTTGCATAACAAACTACAAACAAATTTAGCGTTTCTGCAACCTCCTATATGAACATGTGATGTCACAGGAAAATTGTTAAATCTTTAGTCTCCACAAAAAAAAGAAACTCTGCATCTAAAATCTCAGCTAGATTTACGTGAACTTGTGGCTGATCTGGGTGCATCTTTTCATAAAACACAGAGCACAAATTTGAATAATTTTTGCTAAATTCCGAAACAAAGCTGCTCATGTTCACATATTTACTACTTCAGAATCTTAAACTTCACTTTCATGAAGGAAAAGTCAGTTTTCATCCAGTTCTGACCTGAGTGTTTCCAGTCTGCAGTTTGGACTTTCCAGTCCAGCAAAAAGACGTTTCACTCCTGAATCCCTCAGCATGTTTCTACTCAGGTCCAGTTCTTTCAGATGGGAGGGGCTGGACTTTAAAGCAGAGGCTACAGCTTCACAGACTCTCTCTGACAGTTCACAGCCTGCAAGTCTGTGATAGAAAACATGGAAAGGAAGCCAGAATCACATCAGCTGATCCACACTGGAAACACAGAGTCAGCACAAACTGTATCTAAACATCTGGATGGAAAGAATGGGATGTGAGATGAATGTGGTCTGATCAACATTGTTCTTCATCTGAGGTTCATCTCATCTCACTTTGATTAGACACAGTTATTCTCCTCAGCCTCTCAGACCTGAGCACTTTAAATGGTTTTAGTCATTATTTGATGTCCTTTAGCAGATAAACAGAGAAACATGCTGTTCCATTCAGACTGAAGAAATTTCCAGTCTGTCAGTCTGATCTGATCACAGGTCAGAATGAAAAGGTCTGCTTCAGAAAACTCCTTTGTTTGTCTGTTTTTAAAGCAAAAGTCTGTTTACAATTGGGGAGATGATTTAATTAAAAAACAGAATTGTGAATTTTGACTGTTGACATACTAACAGAAAACTTCCTCTCAGTTTCTCATGCCTCCATCCATTTCTGATCCCTGATTACCTAAGGTTCTGACTCATTGGCAGCATGTCAGGATCCAGAGTTTTTAGAGTCTTTGATTTTTTTTTATGTTGAGATCACTGATTTTCATTAAAGGCTTTGAGCCAGAACAAATAATCTACACTTTTTAATCAGCATGTGGTGAGTTTCCTCTTCCAGTCTGAAGCACACAGAGAGCTAAATGAAACAGAACCTGTCTCCATCTCCTCCTCCTCCTTTATCAGAGCTTGTGGCTGCAGCAGGACTCTTCATACCTGAGTTTGTGTGGATCCTTCAGAGCAGCCATCAGCAGCTTCACACCTGAATCTCCTGGGCGGTTGGAGCTCAGGTCCAGCTCTTTCAGATGGGAGGGGTTGGAGGTCACAGCTGAGGCCAGAGAAGAACAGCCTTCCTCTGAGATCCCACAGCTGGACAGGCTGCAGACACACAGAACAACACAGAAACTCTGAGAGCTGCTCTGAGACAGAAGCTGGATGTTATCACATGTTGATCTGATGATGGCTCCAAAGCACTCAGTCAGCAATCTGACCAATGACATCAGTCTATTAGACACTGTCAGAAGTTTTTACTCTGAACCAATCTGGAGGATCAACTTAAACATTTCAAACTGCAGCAGAGGTTCAAACATTGTGAAAGTGTTTATGCTAAAGGAGGAATGAGAACAGGCAGCACACTGAGTGTTAGCGGTGCCAGACCTAGGGGAATCTGGGCCAGCAGCAAGGGTTGCACAGGCTAGGGAGCACTGTGTCACCAAGTTATACAGAGGCTAACTCTGTGGATCAACAAGGAGAGGACCACCGTTAGCCTGCTGCTCATGCTAAAGCTGCTTTACTGCTTACATTCAAGAACACACAATTCACAATCACAGGATACATGTAGAATCCTAATAACCTTTTTCTGCTTTTAACACATTTAGCTCAAAAAATGGTGTGCTAACAGAAATGAGTAATGAAAAAAGCATTCACAATAGTTACTGAACTATAGTCAATGCAAACATGTGCCTTTAACCGTAGCTGTGGATCAACAAGGAAAGGACGACCGTTAGCGTGCTGCTCATGCTCAAGCTGCTTTACTGCTGAGGCCATGTGCCGAACTAGGTAGCTATCTCCCTGGTGACTCCACAGCCGTAAACAGCGACATCTACTGACCCAACTCTGTGTTTTCTTGAATGTGGGAAAAGTCATGTGACAATAAATGTTAGGATAATTCAATTATTAGTAGAAAATACAGTGGTGCCTGTTTGCATAAAAAACTACAAACATATTTAGCATTTCTGCAACCTACTATATGAACATGTGATGTCACAGGAAAATGGTTCAATCTTTAGTCTCCACAAAGAAAAAAACTCTGCATCTAAATTCTCAGCTAGATTCACATTAACCTGCGGCTGACCTAGTTGCATCTGTTCATAAACCACAGGGCACAAATTTGTATTAATTTTGCAAAATTATCAAACAAAGTTGCTCATGTTCACATATTTACTACTTCAGAATCTTAAACTTCACTTTCATGAAGGAAATGTCACTGTTCATCCAGTTCTGACCTGAGTGTTTCCAGTCTGCAGTTTGGACTTTCCAGTCCAG
Organism: Menidia menidia; assembly: GCA_907169785.1. Taxonomy (NCBI): domain Eukaryota; kingdom Metazoa; phylum Chordata; class Actinopteri; order Atheriniformes; family Atherinopsidae; genus Menidia; species Menidia menidia. The sequence goes on from CAJRST010038444.1 coordinate 110,610, forward strand.
CAGAAATATGTTTCCCTCCTGAATCCCTCAGCATGTTTCTACTCAGGTCCAGTTTTTTCAGATGGGAAGGGCTGGACTTTAAAGCAGAGGCCACAGCTTCACAGACTCTCTCTGACAGTCCACAGTCTGCAAGTCTGTGATAGAAAACATGGAAAGGAAGCCAGAATCACATCAGCTGATCCACACTGGAACACAGAGTCAGCACAAACTGTAACTAAACATCTGGATGGAAAGAATGGGATGTGAGATGAATGTGATCGGATCAACTTTGTTCTTCATCTGAGGTTCATCTGTTCTCACTTTGATGTGACACAGTTATTCTCCTCAGCCTCTCAGACCTGAGCACTTTAAATGGTTTTAGTCATTATCTGATGTCCTTTAGCAGATAAACAGAGAAACATGCTGTTCCATTCAGACTGAAGAAATCTCCAGTCTGTCAGTCTGATCTGATCACAGGTCAGAATGAAAATGTCTGCTTCAGAAAACTCCATTGTTTGTCTGTTTTTAAAGCAAAAGTCTGTTTACAGTTGGAGAGATGATTTCATTAAAAAAACAGTACTGTGAATTGTGACTGTTCACATACTAACAAAAACAATCCACTCAGTTTCTCATGCCTCCATTAATTTCTGATCCCTGAATACCTAAAGTTCTGACTCACTGGCAACGTGTCAGGATCCAGAGTTTTGTCTAGGGAGCACTGTGTAACCAGGTTATACAGAGGCTAACTCTGTGGATCAACAAGGACAGGACCACCGTTAGCATGCTGCTAATGCTCAAGCTGCTTTACTTCTGAAGCCATGTGCCGAACTAGGTAGCTATCTCCCTGGTGAATCCACAGCCGTAAACTGTAAAAATGTTCAATCTTTAGTCTCCACAAAGAAAAGAAACTTGGCATCTAAAATCTCAGCTAAATTCCCATTAACCTGCGGCTGATCTGGCTGCATCTTTTCATAAAACACAGAGCACAATTTTGTATTAATTCTGCTGAATTCCCAAAGAAAGCTGCTCATTTTCATATATTTACCACTTCAGAATACCAAACTTCACTTTCATGAAGGAAAAGTCAGTGTTCATCCAGTTCTGACCTGAGTGTTTTCAGTCTGCAGTTTGGACTTTCCAGTCCAGCAGAAAGATGTTTCCCTCCTGAATCCCTCAGCATGTTTCTACTCAGGTCCAGTTCTTTCAGATGGGAGGGGCTGGACTTTAAAGCAGAGGCCACAGCTTCACAGACACTCTCTGACAGTCCACAGTCTGCAAGTCTGTGATAGAAAACATGGAAAGGAAGCCAGAATCACATCAGCTGATCCACACTGGAACACAGAGTCAGCACAAACTGTATCTAAACATCTGGATGGAAAGAATGGGATGTGAGATGAATGTGATCTGATCAATATTGTTCTTCATCTGAGGTTCATCTCATCTCACTTTGATTAGACACAGTTATTCTCCTCAGCCTCTCAGACCTGAGCACTTTAAATGGTTTTAGTCATTATTTGATGTCCTTTAGCAGATAAACAGAGAAACATGCTGTTCCATTCAGACTGAAGAAATCTCCAGTCTGTCAGTCTGATCTGATCACAGGTCAGAATGAAAATGTCTGCTTCAGAAAACTCCTTTGTTTGTCTGTTTTTAAAGCAAAAGTCTGTTTACAGTTGGAGACATTGTTTCATTAAAAACAGTAGTGAATTGTGACTTTTCACATACTAACAGTAAAAATCCTCTCAGTTTCTCATGCCTCCATTCATTTCTGATCCCTGATTACCTAAAGTCCTGACTCATTGGCAGCTTGTCAGGATGCAGAGTTTTTAGAGTCTTTGATTGTTTTTAATGTTGAGATCACTGATTTTCATTAAAGGCTTTGAGCCAGAACAAATAATCTACAGCTTTAAATCAGCATGTGTTGAGTTTCCTCTTCCAGTCTGAAGCACACAGAGAGCTAAATGAAGCAGAACCTGTCTCCAGCTCCTCCTCCTCCTCTATCAGAGCTTGTGGCTGCAGCAGGACTCTTCATACCTGAGTTTGTGTGGATCCTTCAGAGCAGCCATCAGCAGCTTCACACCTGAATCTCCTGGACGGTTGGAGCTCAGGTCCAGCTCTTTCAGATGGGAGGGGTTGGAGGTCACAGCTGAGGCCAGAGAAGAACAGCCGTACTCTGAGATCCCACATCTGGACAGGCTGCAGACACACAGAACAACACAGAAACTCTGAGAGCTGCTCTGAGACTGAAGCTGGATGTTGTCACATGTTGATCTGATGATGGCTCCAAAACACTCAGTCAGCAATCTGACCAATGACATCAGTCTATTAGAAACTGTCAGAAGTTCTTAGCACTGTGTAACCAGGTTATACAGAGGCTAACTCTGTGGATCAAGAAGGAGAGGACCACAGTTAGCATGCTGCTCATGCTCAAGCTGCTTTACTTCTGACATTCAAGAACATACAATTCACAATAACAGGATACATGTAGAATCCTAATGACACTTATTCTGCTTTTAACACATCTAGCTCAACACATTTATGTTATGAATGGTTACTATGGCTGAAAAACCTTCTGACAGTATTACCCTGACAGTAAATTAAGGAAAACAGAGAACCGTTGGGCCAACAGTAACTAGAAAAGAAACTTACTACACATACTACCGGTCTAAAATGGTGTGCTGACATTACAGAGTAATGAATAAAACATTCACAAGAGTAACTGACCTATACTCAATGCAGACATGAGCCTTTAACCGTAGCTGTGGATCAACAAGGACAGGACCACCTGCTTTACTGCTGAGGCCATGTGCTGAAATAGCTAGCTAACTCCCTGGTGAATCCACACCCGTAAACAGCGCCATCTACTGACCTAACTGTGTTTTTTTATGTGGGAAAAGTCATGTGACAATAAATGTTAGGATAATTTAATTATTAAGAAAAAAAATACGGGGGTGCCTGTTTGCATAACAAACTACAAACATATTTAGCTTTTCTGCAACCTACTATATGAACATGTGATGTCACAGGAAAATGGTTCAATCTTTAGTCTCCACAAAGAAAAGAAACTCTGCACAGAGCACAAATTTGTAATAATTCTGCTAAATTCACAAATAAAGCTGCTCATTTTCACATATTTACTACTTCAGAATCCTAAACTTCACTTTCTGGAAGGAAAAGTCAGTGTTCATCCAGTTCTGACCTGAGTGTTTCCAGTCTGCAGTTTGGACTTTCCAGTCCAGCAGAAACATGTTTCACTCCTGAATCCTCCAGCTGGTTGTTACTCAGGTCCAGATGTGTCAGACTGGAGGACTGACACATCTTTTACTTACCGTGAAATAAGTAAAGATGATTGTCGTGTAGTCTGCTGCCTGCTTTTTTCAGGTATATTTGCTTGTGTCCAACAGGATTTTGAACAAAGTTTTTACCATTAAATGATGCAAAAGGTTCATGATGTAAAATGTGTATCAAATATGATACATATGGCATCACAGGGTTAAACATCTGGGAACAGCTGTCCACTTCCTAATGTCAGAGCTAGCTAACCTTTCCATTTTCTCTGCAGCAGATAACAGAATATCATACACAGTCAGAGGCCACATCGACCTCTGAAACAATCCAAACTGCAGACTCCACAGCTGCAGCTTTCCTGGAAGTCCTGATTTATCTTTTCTATCCAGTCCTTCAGCAGCATCTTTCCAAAGCTGCTCTACCTGCTCTCTGTCATTCAGGTCTGTCTGCTACCACCTACCTAAACTCTTTACTGGTTTGACCCTAATTATTAGAATTCTTTATCCATCCATTACAAACTTGCTATCCATTAATTTCCCTCCACTGATTGAGATGTGTGTTCATCCAGTTCTGACCTGAGTGTTTCCAGTCTGCAGTTTGGACTTTCCAGTCCAGCAGAAAGATGTTTCCCTCCTGAATCCCTCAGCATGTTTCTACTCAGGTCCAGTTCTTTCAGATGGGAGGGGCTGGACTTTAAAGCAGAGGCCACAGCTTCACAGACTCTCTCTGACAGTTCACAGTCTGCAAGTCTGAGATAGAAAACATGGAAAGGAAGCCAGAATCACATCAGATGATCCACACTGGAAACA
>CAJRST010038456.1:13634-24901 GCA_907169785.1 Menidia menidia
ATAATCTACATGATGTGCTTGTTGGAACCAGAATAGAAAACATAATACAATTTGTGTATTTCTCAGCTATGATATAAATGAATAAGTGACCAATGAATTGATGTGTCATCCGTCCAACATGCAGAGCAGCTTCTATAAAAACTATCATCCCCCTGTTGTCTCCTGTCAATGGTTTCATTCAAACCACTAAAACACTGGGTGAGCTCAGTGAACCATCCCTAAGTGTCAAAGGTCAGCACTCACATTACCAAAACATCTCTCCGACAAGGGTGGGATTCGAACCCACGCATGCAGAGCACAATGGATTAGCAGTCCATCACCTTAACCACTCGGTCACCTCGTCTCACTGGCTCCTATTTACACATATTTCAATCTGGTTATAAAAAGAAAACCAAGCAAAAAAACAAACAAACAGTCCTGGAGGGTTGAGATGTTTTTCTGTTTCAACACATTTGATTCCCATCAATGAAATCTTCATATTTAAAAAAGAGGAACAAGGAACTCACAACAACATGGTACAGTACATCTTTACTCACTGCCTTTAGCAGCCTCAACAATCTCCTTATGTCTCTGTTTCAACCTCCTCACATCACCAGGCGTTTCTGAACAATGTTATATCACAACTGATCAAAAATATTCTAACCAACACACGAGCACAAACACAGTGCTTTTATAGAAATACAGCATACTACGGCCATAAATGTGCTTTATGGTGAAACAGATGGTGCAAAAAGAATTAAATAATAATTAAAGAAGATTTCCATAATAAAGTCATAGAGGGAATAATGTCTGTGCTTCTTTTACCTTATCTACATTCTTTGCTAATTTCCCAGCAGATAAACACAGTGCCGGTCATGATCTAGTCACTCATTAGATTTCTCTTGTGTCCAAACAGAAGACAAAGGCTGGTCTTTCTGCCAACAGGCCAGTGGAGATCGTCTCTATTTACTTTATAACAAGCAGAACTCCGGGCTTGTCATGTTACTCTGCTGTTTTCAACTGAGCTTGAGTCCTTTTTGTGTAGCTACTAGAGCCACACGAGCTCACTTATACATGTACAAACACCTGCTGATCAGCTAGTTTCTACTCAAAGCACCGTGCTTTGAGTAGTTACCGTCCTCCCTCACTGTAGAATATGCTGACAATGGTGACCAGTATTGGCCAGACAGGAGCAAGCTGAAATAGCTCAGCTGGGAGAGCATCAGACTGAAGCTCTGAAGGTCCCTGGTTCAATCCCAGGTTTCAGCAAAATGGTTCTATCATATATGAATGCAGAAAAGTTTTACTCTGAAGTTCCAAATGATCTCAAGAGCCGCTTTGTCCTGTGGTTGGCAGTAAACTTGTTTCCTACTGACAGCTACTGCCAAAGACAGACAGAGACAGAACAGTAGATCCTCCACAGCTCTGAAACACTTTCTGCTTTGCTGTCCTCAGGGACTAAGTGGAGACAGGTGTTCCTCATTTCAGGCTAACGAGCTCAGTCAGACTGTGGGCCGCTGGGCTGCAGCTCACTAGAACAGGACATTAGTTTATGAAACATTCATATTTGGACAACATCAGCCCTCAAATACCGAGTTGGACAGTACGCAGCATAAAACAAACTTAATACATTTATTTAGATGAGACATGATAATGATGATGATCAAAATGGGTCTGCGTGCACTGCTTTAACACCATATTACAGATTAATTTGAGTAGTTTTTTATGTATTTGATTTTTTCTGTCGAAAGTGACAGACATAAATAAATATTACAATATAGCCAATTAAGGAAGTTTTGTTAGCTGGCCAATATTTAGTCCAAATATTAAACAGGAAGTTCAGGCCAGGAGAGTCAGATTTTCTGGGGTGATAATCCCAATTGGATCTCTGAATCCCTTCTTTCCATCAAGCCCCAACACATAAATATAGCAAAAAGGGAACGGCTACATATATGCATTACAATGCAATCCAATTGAGGAAGGTTTTTTGAGTGAGCCTATATTTAGCCAAAATATTAACCAGGCTGTTCAGCCTAAGTGAGTTCGATATTCAGTCGTGAAGCCCTGATTCTACCCTTTCGCTGATGCCATACACACTAATTTAACCAAAAAGGAACAGCTAAAAAGATGCACGGCAATACAGCCAATTATGTAGGATGTTTGATGTTGTAAATATTTCCTATAAATCTAAAGCAGGCTGCTCAGCCTAGGAGAGTCGAAATTTAAGTTGTGATATATCAAATTATAGCCCTGAATCCACTCTTTCCATCCAGCCTAAACCCACATAAACCCACATTTATATAGCCCAAAAATATGCATTAAAATACAGCCAATTAAGGTGGTATTCTCAGCGCTCCACTAATCCAGCAGCCCTTTTCCTCTCATTCGTGTCCTACAAGACATAAGATGACAAAAGACATTGCAGCCAGATGAAAATGCTTTAGCCAAAACTTGGGCCTGATCTTCCTGCCGTCCCCACTTCCACTTCCACCTCTCACACAGCAGTCCAGAATGTGTGTGAGGGACTGCTTCTTCCCAGACTTTGTGCTGCTTTGGACATCTCCAGCCATCTTGGGACCAGGTCATAAAGTCCATCGGAAAAATATTTATCTTAGGGAACCACTGAGCTCACACAGTGTTTTAGTGGTTTCAATGAAACCATTGACAGGAGAGATCAGGGTGATAATAGTTTTTATAGAAGCTGTCCGTATGCTGTGGACTGAGCAACATTTGGATAGATGCTGAAAGACAAAAAGAAGAGAAACACCTTCCTAAGGATTTCAGTCATTGAACAAAGGGATGCTTTAAATCAGCAGATACAGTGAACTCCTTCTTTACTGTTCAAGTGCCAAATTAAAACACAAATATAAATCTGCCAAAGGTGCAATTCACCCTTATACCTGGGTATGTTAACATTTAGCTCAATAACAAAAAGTAGTGCCGATTGGACCAAAGCCTGAACAGGGACTTGAACCCTGGACCCTCAGATTAAAAGTAGGATGCTCTACCATCTGAGCTACACATGCCTGCTGAGATGATCAATCCTGTGGGGATGTACGTTGGATAGAACTGAAAACCCCCTAATAAGGCTGTCAAAGTAAAATGTGATTATTTCACCAATTAAGAGCATCCTCTCCCTGATTTGACTGTTTTCTCTGTACAGAATGTCCTTGTCATCAGATGGATGCTCTGTTTAATTCTCTTTAGATAACTGAACATTTGAACCACTTTTTTGTCATGTTTATCCTGTGTTTTTCCTTTTAATATTGTATTTGTCATAAGGGCTCGTCCGGGATTTGAACCCGGGACCTCTCGCACCCGAAGCGAGAATCATACTCCTAGACCAACGAGCCACTTTTGCTGCTTAGCTGAAATCGCGAGAGAAGCCTGAGAAGGAGAGATGATGCCAGCTGCTCAACACACGCACAAGAAGAGCCTGATCATCATGTCAGTGACAATTTAGGATCAACAACAGCACCTTATGGTGGACACAGAGGACACATGTTCCTGTATAGGTAAAGAAGATCCACTCCAAGCCTCACAGACCAAAATCATCCACTGATAGTTCAGTAATCTGTGTGGAGTGATACTTTCCCTTACTCCCTGTGAGACTGAGCCTGTCCACTCCAGAGTCAGACTCCAGGTTGAAGTCCCTCCTATGAGGATTGAAGATAAGAAGCAGTGAAAAATTAGGGGTGACATATATGAGAATTATACAGCTTTATAACTTGAGCATGAGAGAACGTCAGCAGCTGTTTCTCATTTCTAAAAGAGTCTCCTGTAGTAACACAATGTCTGCCTGTTGTTCCTTTCACCCATTGTGAATGTGTAAGCTCTTTTCCTGGACCCAGCTACACCCATATTCCATGACCTCATATTGTTTGTACTGACAGTAAGTTCTTATCATAATATGAAGTAATGTTTGTTATTTATCCAAGAAAACCGAGGACTGAAACTAAAATTGAAGTGTGTCTGAAGTCTTTTTCCACAGCCCTGCTGCCTCCTGCATGTTAACATCACGTTGTGCCATGAGGTCTAACATCTTTGTTGTAGTGTTATGTTCATGGTGGCCTCAGAGAACAGGTTAGGTAATTCTCAGTTAATTATTCCTCATTAAAATAATGTTTTGGTGTTGTTGGTGCTGACCTCTGACACTGACTCTTAGGGAACCACTGAGCTCACCCCTTGTTTTACTGGTTTGAATGAAACCATTAACACGAGAGATCATGACAATTGATGGTTTCTAAACCTGACACAGCACACACAGCAGAGTGGCGCAGCGGAAGCGTGCTGGGCCCATAACCCAGAGGTCGATGGATCGAAACCATCCTCTGCTAGCTGAAACCTTCAAGTTTTTTACCTGCTGCATGTACGTTGTTTACATCTCAACAGTTGGTTTTTAAAATATGGGGCTCATCCCCTTGGGAGGTTGTGTAAGAATGAACGAAAAAAATCATTGGTTGAATGAGCATAATGGACAGCTTTTTGAGTAGGCTCCTGTAAAGCACTTTTTTATTTTAAAACCAGTTCCACTGAGACTTGAACTCAGATTGCTGGGTTCAGTGCGATGACCTTTACATTTTGGAACCCTTTAGCTTTTAATTCAGTAACAACCCTCTACCAGGAGAGTTTTATCACCATCCTGCCTCTATGCTATACTGTAGAATACGTTGATATTGGTAACAGGCTTAAAATAGCTGGAAATAGCTCAGGTGGGAGTACATTGCATGTAGAAAATGTTTCATTTCAGGTCATTTCCACTCAAGTGGGAGAGTGTTAGACTGAAAATGTAAAGATCCTGTACTTTTGCAGACAGTAGATGGGAACAATGTACTTTGTTAGCACTCCTTGTCAAACCACTGTCTTCAACACTCCCAGAACAACAGTTTATTGTGATATAGATCTAGTATGGACGGAGAAACTTTATTTCCCGATAGTGAAGCAGGCCAGTTAGCACAGCTGGTCAGAGCGTGGTGCTAATAACGCCAAGGTCATGGGTTCAAGCCCCATACTGGCCATGTAGTTATGATTGTGTAGAACTTGTATGAAAAAGGCTTTGAAACATGTGGAGCCCTGAATATCTCCAGTCATTCATAAAGTATTTGTTTATTCTCATGTGTGTCCTGGACCATGACACAGATGCCTTATTAAACTGAGTGTGAAGTGTCTTCTTCACTTCAAGTAAAAGTCAGACTTTGTGACAACTCACTGAGGTGAAAATGTCTCCTGTGGCCAGAGGCTGTGATCTAAACTTCCTCCTCAGGTGGACATGTTTTACCTTAAAAAGGATGACCATTGTCAGAGTTAACCTGCTTTGGTTCATTCTCTCCATCTTTCAGGGGAAAAACTGGTGTTTGGTTGGCTGAAGAGGGAAAATAGCAGCTCAAAGTACAGTTTTCTTTTAAATATGTGCATTTCCTGCAGTACTTTCTGACTGACTGAAGTGATGAATTGTTCCTGGTTCCTAGTATGTGTAGTATGTGTATGGGTACACATATGTTTTTTCCTTCTAATTAGTCCCAGCCACTGCTCATAAGTTATAGTTTCAACAGCCAGACAGTAAATCTGTCCTCTGTATTGGCTGTGTCCTGTTTAAGTACTTTTTGTGCAAAACCTTGTGGTTAGTAATTAAATAAATATAACAAAGATTCCCTTCACATTCTGACCTCCTGAGCCCAAACCAAAAGAGCCATTATAATAAGTGTGATACCAATAGACTGAGGAAGGCGTCTGTGTTTGTCATTTTTAAATCCAGCCAGAAATGTGCCAACGGGAGAGATTTCTAAACATGAAACCTTTTTGGTCTGTTTTATTTCTCAGTCAGACTTTAACAATGGTCTTCAATGATACCTCTGACGCTGAAGGCCACTGCTCATATTATAAAAGCTGAAGCTCTTTGATAGTTACATTATCTGAAAGAGGAGAAATGTCCCCATGTTTTAAGGTATAATTTGTATATGAAAGTTCAATTCAATTCAGTTTTATTTATATAGCGCCACGTCACAACAACAGTTATCTCACAGCGCTCTGATTGAATGCCTTCAAAGGCATTCTCACAATAAACATTTTCCATTTGATCTTGTTCTTTTATAAGCAAAAGAAAAGAACGGACTCCAAAGACCAAAACTATTCCATGATTGTTCATTCACTGTGTTCATTCACACATTGTTTGTGGAGTGGTGATTTCCCTGCCTCCATTTCCAGTATCTCCATTATGATTTTAACCCCCCTCTTTCTAACAAGCAAACAGTCTTTACACACTGGCTGCTTTTACTATGTGAGCTTATCCTATTACAAGTATTGGCCAAGCAGGACATATCCATACATGTGATTGAAACTGTATTCAGAAAAGTCGTTGTTGGCCCCTTTACCTGTCCTACTCTACTCAGTCAGAACATCAACCATAGACACATTACATGCATTAAAAACCTCCATCATGGACACAAAAGATTATCTGGACTCTCCTGAAGACTGATAAGCTCCTATAACTTAGAGCTGCTGAAGCAAAGTGATACAACCAATCCAATATCCACAAAGTGTAAGATAATCCACTTCACACCATCTCCCTGATGGTCTAATGGCTAGGATTTGGTGCTCTCACCACCACGGTCCGGGTTCAATTCCTGGTCAGGGAAGAAAAAACAGCTCGCTGCTTTAAAAATTTAACTAAATTTTTGTTAAACAGAAAAACACCTGCAGCATTGGCCAGGAATCAAACTGTGGTTGACTGCTTGGAAAACAGCTATGCTCTCCACCAATACTGTTTCTGGTCAACTGAAAATAAGAACTCAGTGTAATTATATCACATGAACCTTTGACTGACTTTATTTAGTAAGTTTAAAGTTGGATATCTGCAATAGTTCAAAATGTGTGACTTTGTCAGACAGGGTTGTGGGGATGTGTTCCTTGGTGCTTTCTAACCAAACCATGGGGAATGAGGTAGTAAATGAAATGTTCTTCTTCTTCTTTTTGCACACTGCAGACACTCTGACCTGACAACATAAATCTGGAGTAGACAAAGTGGAAGGACTCAGAAAAGAGCTGGAAAAGTTCTCAAAAAGTTACTCTGAAGCTTTGGGAACAAAGGGTGAAACATCCAGCCAGAAAGAGTCAGAGAAAACATCAGTATTTCACTCCCTCTGTGACTCCCGCAGTGACTGAAGGAGCTCTTTACTAAAAGCCTGCTTCTGAAATATCATGACGGCCATTAATCGGCTGCACGTTTACTGAGCCAGGATGGAAAGGCGTGGTCGTGTTAAGACAGGTGAGGATAGCTGGGTGAGTGAAAATAATGCTGACAAAGCTGTTACAAATGTGTTAGCTTAGCATAATGAATTGAAGTGAATGGAAACATTAGCCCACTCTGTCCCACAGTAACAAACTACAGAAACCCCAAGCTGTCCTGTTTCCAGGTATGTCTGAAATAAACATCATCATATGAGGACTATTTCATAGTAGTCATTTTAGGGGAAATCACAGCTTTTGTAAGGAATATAATGACACCATGTGATATCTAGCTTCCGTTTGAGTTCTGTGACAGTCATTGTAAACTAATCTAACTACACCATATCCATTATTTCTTCAGGGACAGGGCTAAAAAACAAGAATGTGCAGGTGTCACTGAATCCTGAATCATTCAAACAAGCTTACACACCAGCTCTGCTATTATTAGGCTGGACTATTGTGTTATTACTTATCACTATTTTTTACTATTTGGCCAGTGTCACTATGTGGTTTGTCAACATTGTTGTTAACATGTCTTTCTGGTGCTAGCTAAATGTTGCTGTGTCACATCCCAAGCTCATCCCTATTGAAACGGTTTTGTTATGTTATTGGACTCACTACGGCCCGTTCAGTCTTCCTGTTTACTCTGCATTAAGTTTGTATGATGCTGCTTAATGTCCAACCAGGTTTTTGATGTGGCGCTGGGTCAAATAAATACAGCACATAGCAAACAAATGTCCGGAAATTATACTTCAGCACCATGATTTCTTTTGTAAAGTCTCCTTGAGTTTATTTATTTATTTTATTGTGACGTATACATTGAATGCATCATTAATTTTAAAAAAAATTAGAACGATATTTCCATATGTATATTTGGCTCTGAATGTGCTATATTCATTTAATGTATTTTTGTTGTAATCATAGTACACATTCTTTATCCTCATCCCAAACAGCAGGAGGACCAAAACTATCATGGTTAATAACCTGAGACAGCTGTGTCTGATATGTTGTTGTGAAGCTTTGAACATGTATTCATTGTTTTTATTTAACTATCTTTGATGAATAATAGAGTAAACTCTCCTTGGTGGAACATGTTCCATGGTGTGGTCTCCCTTTGTACAGAAGGTGTCTGATGTTTGTAAACAGATAAAAACCATTCCATGTAATAATGTACAACCCAATTGTGGAAGCTGTGCTTGTGCTGTGAGGTCTCTAACTCCACATGTCAGTAACCATGGAGCCCCAGCTTCAAATGGACCATCACTACTCTTCAGTCTCTGAACTGATTCTGGATCAGTGTGGAGCAGTTCTTCAACAGAGTCTCCTGATCCCTGCTGAGTCCTGCCTCCGTCTAGCTCCAGTGGTGAAATCAGCTTTTTAAGGCTAACCTGGCTCTGGTTTTTGATCTGGTCATTACAGAATGGGCTTCATTCACTGCATAAAGTGGACAGTGAAACATATTTAATGTCAGCATGGACATTTCCATCTCTATGATGTTTTATTTAATGATTTACTTCTGTTTGCCATACAAAGTAATATTTTAGGTCCCTCTAAAATGCCCATGTCTACTGCTTCTGTCGAGCGGACATTTTCAGCCCTTAAGCGAATTAAAATTTATGCCAGAAATACAACGGGGCAGGCTGGACTTTCAGCGTCAGCTTCACTGGAATAGAAATAGAAAAGGACTTCCTGATGGAACTGAAGCGCATGGATAATTGATTCAGACGGAGCACCACTCAAGGCCTAGGTGTGAAATGCACGGTCCGCCAATACACCACTACAACAGGACATTAGTTTATGAAAACATTCACATTTGGACAACATCAGGCATCAAATACCGAGTTGGACACTAAACAGCATCATACAAACTTAATGCAGAGTAAACAGGAAGAGTGAACAGGCGGTATTGAGTCAAATAACATAACATAACAAAACCGTTTCAATAGGGATGACCTTGGGATGTGACACAGCAACATTTAGCTAGCACCAGAACTCCATGAAAGACATGAAAAACAACAATTTCGACAAACCACATAGTTGCTAAAAATGTGGCATTTTCCAAATAGCAGTTATGACAAAATAAAGATTCATAAAGCATTGAAGCGTTCTATCCAATTGGTTCATGTGTTGAAGCTTCATGGTGCTTCATTTGCTCTATTGTGCCATCAAGTGGACAATAAATGTAAACCGTACAGCGTGGTTATAATGAGACTCTGGCATAGGTGTCTGAAGCATTGAATGAATTAATCAATGGTGTTTGTGATGCTGCCGTCCAGGGCGACCCCGCCCCTCCCCATTGGCTGCCAATGAAGGAAGAGGGTAGCTGTGGGAACTCTATCTGACTGGAGCTGATCAGAGACTACAGAAGTGGAGAAAATCAATTGATCAAATCATGTTCAGTTATATAAGTTAGTCTTTAATCATCCAGAGGTGGCGGTGTAGCTCAGTGGTAGAGCATTTGACTGCAGATCAAGAGGTCCCCAGTTCAACTCTGGGTGCCCCCTTCTTTCTGAAATGTACTGAATACTGTGATTGTATCAGACAGGGTTGTGTGGATGTCTTCCTTGGTGCATTCTGACCAAACCTTGGGGAATGAGGTGAAAATGAAATGTTCTTCTTCCTCTTTTTGGACACTTTGACCTGCAGCACAGGAATGGTGGTTGACAGCTCAGTAACTGTTCATAAGTGCTTGATCCCTGCTTGACCATTCCTCCAAGCAGTGAACAGTTAAAGCAAAGGGAGCTTGTGGAAGGGACGTGTGTTCTGAAAAGAACAACAGAATGTGTCAGAACAAGCTGAATCTGCATCTGGAATGTCTGAACATTCTGTGTTCTTTGATATCTCAGAACTGAGAATGACCAACGGCAATCATTCTAGAAGCCAATCTCTGACATTCAGACACAATTTAGAGAGCATCTGTCTTCAGGATTTAAGCACGTTTTTAACATATGGAACCAATTTTAAAAGTAAAAGACAGCAACAACACAAGCAAGGGAAGCAAACTGTCAGAAGTGGAATTTGAACCCACATGTCCAAGAGAGACTATGATTGTGGGAGCCATCTTGCACTTTTACTTTGAGTAGTGGTAATTCTGTTGATTTATTTGTTTATTATGAATTTGTTTACATTAGTGATAGTTTCATATTTTGGTAATATTTACTTTATTTGGTAATGTATTAATTGTAGTATTTGGTTTTAGACACCTGGGGGTAGTGGTGCGCACAGGTAAGGGTGGATATAGGTAGGAAGTGGCACTCCACCTGTATCCACCTGGATAGTGGACACATGGTTTCTTACCAGCGCAAGAGATTTGTTTGCTCACCTGAAACAGCAATAAACCAGCCTCAAGGACAATTCTGCGTGGAACTTAAATAATTTTTCTTGCCTGCGTACGATACCTGCCCAGGGTGCCAAAAGTTGTCGTTTGTTTTATTTTAAGCTTAATTTGATCTTCGTTAAAAGTTTGTTTGACAAACAGCTACTACAATGATGTTAACACAGGTTCAACATTCATCTCCACCCAGTGGATCCTGTAACCTGTGGTTCATTTTCTAACCCCGTCCACATGGCACACAGGTCTGGGTTAGATCTGGCGTCAAGCCAGCTCTGCTGGTCAGCTGTTGGTATGGTGAGAAGTGGACCAGGTCTGGCAATGACATCTCACCAGTGGCCCGATTTTGGTTTTGTATATGTGTCTGTTTTTATGGCATGGATTTGATGTTCTAATGTAAATCACAAAGATCTAATTCAACCTTTAGTATGTCACACACCACCACAGTACACACAGTTCACTTTAGGCTTTATTCAGGCATCAGAACCTGTCCAGGATGTACCCAGCTTTCACCGAATGTCAGCTGGAGGTCCTGACATCTGCATCAGCAACTTCACATCCAGTTGCCCAAACTGAATTTTTCAAGCTTGACCATGACCGGGATGAATGAGAATCTTCACAGGCATCAGCATCTAGTGATTTTTCAAGGTGGCAACCAACAAACCTGACTGAAATGAAAGGGTCTCTAGACAAAACGGCATTACAGCAAAATACACGGTAAATTACATAGTGA
>CAJRST010038467.1:9078-25912 GCA_907169785.1 Menidia menidia
TGAACACACCTAAATAATGTAAATGAGCAGAAAATGAAAAACCTCTTTCTCAGAGTGAGAATCCTTCCTGAAGGGGATAAATAGATGATGTCCCACCTGGGCCCGCACTCGTCTCAGCTCCTCAGTTCAGTCAGAAGTTTCCATCTCTGCGTAGGAGATCCAACTTTTTCTGGGTTTGAGCTACTTTTGGTTTGACGGGGCTTTTAGCTTTCATCCCCCCCATGAAAGCTCAGAGTTCTGCAAACTGAATCAGACTTTTTGCTGGTTCCCCTTCAGTTAGGAACCGTTGGACCACTGTCCTTAAACCCAGTAGAACATGAACATGAATTAGTTCTGAACTAGAAAGGCCACAGAGATGTGAAGTCCCTTCAAAGCCGGAGGAAGTCTGACGCTTTCACACTGAAGGACGTCAAAGAGAGTCCAAAAGAACAAAGTTTGTAGACTCAAACTTCTCTGCTGATACTTTAAGTGAAATATTGACTTTTCCTGTTTGCAGAGGGGATTCAGAGCGAGCTCTGCAGCTTTCTGTGTCTGAGCGTAATCTCCTCATTTGCTGTGTGTAAATAAATGTGAACAAAAGGATTCACAACTTGACGGCTTACACAGCAGCTCTGCTGACTGGAGCCGAGGGTTTCCCGGGTTGGGGGACCAGTGTGGATCCCTGTGGCTGGACTCTGTCAGGCCCACAGTCAGAAGGAATCTTAAGGGAGGACTCAACTGCGGAGGTCAGGGTGAAAACAGGATTTATTTTAACCAAAAAAACGCACTCAAACGAAGTGGATGCAGACAAAGTTCAAAACAAGGCTGTGACAAAACTACGAACAAAGAATCAAATCAAGATTAACAAGACTGTGGCAAAGTATGAAAACAAGACTATGGAAAAACATACTGAATAAAGTAAACAAGACTATGGCAAAAGTTCTAAATAAAGAAAACAAGGCAAAACATTCTGAATAAAGCATTTCATTTAAAAAAGTTTATTTCAAACCTGCACACATTTTACAATACATATAATAACAAACAGTACATATGCATGGCTTGAAAAGGGGATGGAAGAAGCAAAAGCTTATGCATGTCCAATCCCCCACCATAGTAAACAAGACTATGGCAAAACAAGGCTGTGGCAAAACTACAAACAAAGTACCAAATCAAGACTATGGCAAAACATACTGAATAAAGTAAACAAGGCTATGGCAAAATATCAAAACAAGACTATGGCAAAAATACTAAAAAAAAGTTAACAAGACTATGGCGTGACAAAAAATAAGGCTTTGGCACAAGAAACAAGATTGTGGCAAAAGTAAAAAAATCAAAACCTTACGTGGCGAGGAACAAAGGACACAAAAACAAAGGGACGCAATACTCAAAAACACACTGGACAGGACATGGGGAAACAGAGGCTTTCCTGTTCAGGGGAGAGGGGAAGGTCCTGGGTCAGATCCGCCTCGATCCCTTTCAGTGATGGTCCCAAAAAACATTCAACCTTTCCTCAAACAGCCTTTAATTTTGTAGAAAAGCTGCAAACTGCTGATGTCGGCAGAAGTAGAAACCACAAAATGCTGGCCGGACTTTTTAGAGCTGATAAAAAGCAGTGAGGAACTGTGGGAATCTATTGGTGCTAATTTAGGAGTAATCATGTTCTGTTGTTCTGAGCTGGAACTGAACAGACTTAATTGTGATAAACTGCATTGTTATCTGCGTTGGATGATTTGATAGCAATAAATCATTCTTTATTTTACTGGGTTTGAATGCTGGATCAGGGTTTATTTGGACTGCGATTGATTTGTGTCTGGTTTTAAATGAAAACATGACTAAATATAGCTGAATATGGCTCTGTTTTGTCTGTGCAGACTCAGGAACACAAAGGGAGGAACTATCCAGCATGACTGATGCGTCCATGTCAAGCCAATTAAATTAGTTAAATTAAGAGACTTTATTAAACCGTCTTGTAACAGGATGGTTAAATAAAATATGTAATTATAGTTCACTGTAATAGTTTCCCCATTTTATGAATAAATTGCACAGATACAGAACAGTCGTGACTTTCTAATTTAGACCAATTTAGAAAATGGAAAACAAAAGAAAAAAGGCTTTATTTTTTTTAGGCCTGAAAGGTTCAGCACTTTTAACATTAATCATAGTTCACTCAGGCTATATAATATGGCTCTTAAAAAAGTTAAACTAAGATTAGTACGAGACTTCTACTGTTACTAAAACGGTCCTAATTATGCTCAATAGATGTCTACAATCCCTTATTTAACCTCTGACTCGACATTTAATTATGATAAATTCATATAACTGTATTCATTTTTGTCCTTTTTTAGAGTTTTAGTAGAAAACAGCAGTGTTCACATCCAGATGAGCCCCCCTGACCCCTCTGAAAACTATTATTGAGCCTTAAGAAAGGACACCTCACATGTCCCTGCTCATCTCTCGCTTTCACCTCCTCTTCTCTCTGCCCTTAACTGTCCACCCATGGCTGTCCGAATCACATCCATGTCCCTAATTCTGTCCACACACTGATTTCTGTTAAAAGAACCCCTTTAGAAACCTCCTCCTCTCCCAGCTCACCTTTGATATAAAGAGAAAGCACTTAACCCTGTAATGCCAATACGGTACGGTATCTGATACGGTTTCTGAAATGTTTTGCGTCTGACACCTTTTGCATCATTTAATGGTAAAAACTTTGCTCTAAATCCTATTGAACACAATCAGATACACCTTATAACAGGGGGCAGAAGACTACACAAAAAATAATCTGGACTTATCGCACAGTAATAAATTATTAATATCAAACATTTATTTTTCTTTTTTCTTTTTACATATTTTGTTAAAAGGCCAAATAAGGAATTCAAACAAAAAAAAAGTAATTTTCTGTTTTGTTTTGTTCTTGGATCAAGCTTTAAAGTGTTAAGGCTCAGCTCAGATGTAGGAAAAAGTCTGTTTTAGGGCAGAATTCCAGTAAAATCCTCTTTCCTCTGCCTGTTTATTTGGCCAAACCTCAGCTGAACACACTGAACAGCTAGCTTGACGCGGGTCTAATCGAAGGGGAACCTGCTGGAGGGACCAGGTCCATTAGCAGGTCTGACCAGACATCTGGGTCAGCAGCTGTGAGCCAATCAGAGGCTTCTCCTCCAGACGGAGGAAACACCGCCCAGCGCTCCACATCTGGGTGGAAACCTTCTGGACCCCTTTAGCCTCTGTCTGCCCGTTCAGACTGGGCTCTAATTTTCTGAAACAGAGGATACAACCTCTGCACATCCCCGGGGTTTCCTCATTTATCTCTCAGGGTTTATTCAGTCTCACAATGATCCGATGATCGTTCTCCCTCCTCCCTCCGACTCCATAGCGTCTCTCAGCTCATGCTGGTCGGAGCTTTGCTTCCTCCATGAACTCCACTCTTCTTTAATGTAGAGGAAAATAAAAAGCTGGTGTTCCATCAGCACCGTGTCCGAACCAGAGCAGGAAACCATGTAAAGGAAAGAGAAGAAAAAACAAAGAAAAGAAAACATTTTCTGAGCCTGGATGCAGTTTTGGAACATTTCCTTTTCTTTGAATTTCACTGAGTTAAGTTTCATTCAAACATGAACCTGATCTAGTTTAAATAGAGGTGATAAACCTGAATCCAAATGAGTGCCTGGAGGACTCATCACCTTTGCAGGACTGGGCAGACTGTTTAAAACTCATAAAAGAGTGCTTTAGGTAATACATTAGTTCTGGTACCAGGCGGGCGAAGCGCACCTAGAGTTAGTTAGAACCTGGTTCTGGTTCTGGTACTGGGACCGGACCGGGCTGGGGGCCGGACCCAGCCATACCTCGTTGCGTAGGTGTTTTTCTCAGCTTTCGGCCTATGTGACCCCTGACCTTCTCAAACCAATAACATTCGGTCAGCGGGCCCCAGAGCTCAGCCGGGTCCCTCCATCACCTCAGGCCCTCTCATAGGCGGAAGCCCACATTACAGAGAGCCCAAATATCGATTGGCCGACCCGCCCCGGGTAGCGGGTGGCCCCCCCTCCAAAATTTCTTTAGAAATTTTCTAGTGATATTATGTGATGCTAACATAGAGGAAGTCTCTGTCCGGCTCCCCCGGTGGGCTGGTCCCAGAGGGGCAGCGGCCGGTTTAGAAACGCTCTCGTCTCACCACCATCAGCACATCTGCACAAGAGAAATAACTCCCCTCAGACCATTACATCATTAAAACTGACAAACGTGCAGTAAATGAGCGTTGTCCTCTCAGACTTGAGCCTGTTTCCCCCCTAAAAAGCTCCAGAGATCAGCCTGGATGATCCTCCGGCCTCTCTGTGACTAAGAACACAGTTCCCCCCCCCCCCCAAAGACTGAATGTGATTACAGGGACAAGGTCAGGCTACAGTTTGCTTAAAAA
This sequence comes from Menidia menidia, assembly GCA_907169785.1. Classification (NCBI taxonomy): domain Eukaryota; kingdom Metazoa; phylum Chordata; class Actinopteri; order Atheriniformes; family Atherinopsidae; genus Menidia; species Menidia menidia. The sequence goes on from CAJRST010038467.1 coordinate 13,463, forward strand.
AGAAAAGGTTCTGATTTAATCGTGGGGGATTTAATTATGTTTGGGGAAGTGACATTGACTCCATCCACAGAGCTGTGAACTCTAACCAGAGTCTCTGTACGCGGAGGATTACAGTCATAATCCCAGCGGGGTCGGTCTGGCCCCGCCGCCTTTAGACGCCCTTGCACATTAAAAAAGCAGCTTTCACATATCAAAACTATTAGATTACATAAATAAAAAGTCACTTGAGGATCGGGAGCCCCTCGTCTGTATTTCTGCTGTGTCCTTACATTATCCCCTTTGTAACCTTGTTCAAATATGAGAGTAGCGTGTAGGTCAGTTCTTTGGTTTATCCATGAATCCATGAATCTGTAAAGTGCATCTTTGCTTATATATATATATATATATATATATATAATTATGATGATATATATATCTAACTATGATTAATGTTAAAAGTGCTGAACCTTTCAGTACAAAAAAGTTTTCCATTTTCTAAATTAGTTTAAATTATAAAGTCACGACTGTTCTGTATCTGTGCAATTTATTCATAAAAATGGGGAAACTGTTACAGTGAACAGTAATTACATCCTTTATTTAACCATCCTGTTACAAGACATATATATATATATATATATACACACACACACATACACACACACACACACACACACACACACACACACACACACACACACATATCGTTTCTATAATTTGAATCAAGCTAATTTATAGCAGTTAAGTAATAGAGCTTAGCTTTAGTCTGGTCTACATCTAGTTCTGTTGTTTATCACTGTGTTTGTCAGAATAAACCAGGAAGTGATCACCTGTGTTTCTGGGTTAGGGTTCGGGTTAGGGTTAGGGTTAGGGTTAGGGTTATCCTAACAAAACAACACAGTCTCCAGGCATTGTTTGTCTGCTTTCGGCCTCATCAGGAGCTCTTCTGGCCCAGGCTCAGCGGTGGGGGGGTACAGGGGGGGTTCAGGGGGTTTCGGGGGGGTTCAGGCCTTGTGTTGTTGCTCAATATTCTGTGTAAAATCTTAATTTCCCGACCTTCTCTGGAGAAGGCTGCTCCCAGAAATGCTAATCTGACGCATTTGAAATGAAATGAAAACATTTCATGCTGCACAATTATCACATTTTATCTATTCCATCAGCAGCTTATGGCTTTAGATCTGAGGCCGATGTTTGTTTAGGAGGGAGGTGAGTTCCCCTCGTCCCTGGAGAGGAGACCCCCCTTCCTCTGATGGCTCCAGACCCTCAGACCCTCAGACCCACAGACCTACAGACCCTCAGACCCCCAGACCCACAGACCCTGAGACCCCCAGACCCTCAGACCCTCAGACTCACAGACCCACAGACCCACAGACCCACAAACCCTCAGACCCACAGACCCACAGACCCACAAACCCTCAGACCCTCAGACCCTCAGACCCTCAGACCCTCAGACCCACAGACCCACAGACCCTCAGACCCTCAGACCCAAAGACCCTCAGACCCACAGACCCACAGACCCATAGACCCTCAGACCCCCAGACCCTCAGACCCTCAGACCCTCAGACCCTCAGACCCTCAGACCCACAGACCCACAGACCCTCAGACCCTCAGACCCTCAGACCCTCAGACCCTCAGACCCAGACCCTCAGTTCAGAGTTAGCTGAGGAGTTTCCGGGGACAGCAAACGGGCTCCTTCCCAGCGTTAACTTCTCAGAGCCGGAGGGTTTGGAAACATGCTCGTGTTTCTGCTCTCGTTATATCTGATCTGACGGCAGCCATCAGGAGAACAGGAACTATTCCTGTCTATTCCGGGTCCCCAGACGCGGGGAAGGCTGGTTGGCGCCTTTCGCTGCTTTGTGTGCGATAAAGGAGACTTTTCATCACCGCAAACAGATATTCCCAGATATGAATCACGGCGCACGGCAGCGGTTTGTTTACCGGTTAGGCTTCTGCACACCTTCCCTGTAATAACACGCTCTCCCTCTCTCATCCCTCTCTGGATTCAGGTCCACCGACTACGGCTCCACCTACGAGAGGATGAACGACAAAGTGGGCTCCAAGTCTGTGCTCAGCTACCTGTACGTGTGCCCGTCCAACCAGAGGAAGGTGAGACCCACAACATCTGTCTTTAAACAGGAACCGGTCCAAGCTCTCTGGATATTTCAAACATCCAGCTTTTCATCTTTTCCATGAGTTTTAAGTTGGCTCAGGAGTGCTCGATCTGCCAGAGGATTTGTTTGACGGAGCCTGAATAAGACAGGAGCTAATAGAAGGTGTTTGTGGGGAGGTGTGTGAGCCTCTGGTGGCTCTGAGGCCACGTTTGAGCTGGAAACTGAATCATTTCTGCTTCACAACGTGAGCCACAAAAACGTCCTTCATCCCCGTGATGAGTTTCCGACCGTGGACGTGTGATTTAATTAGCAGTAATCTGCAGCCCGGTGGAAGCGGTGAGGGGGCAGCTTCACTTGGAAACTTTGCAGAATTCGGCTCCTCTCGGATATTTCTGGCAGACAGTTGAGATGATTTTTAACAATTTAGAGCAACAAAAAGGGGAAAATAAGGCAGACTGGAGCACCACCATCTGTCAGCCATCTGCCAAAGGCTTTCATTTGTTGCAGAGTTCTGTCAATCACGTCTCATTTCGCTTTTTCTGACTCAGTTTCGATCGTTCGTTTGCTGATGGTTTTCGCTCGGTTTTTCACCATCTGCCACAGTTTTTGTTTCGTTTAATGAGAAATGCGAAGGATGTCTTCACACTTGCTGTCAGTGGAAATGTGAGAATGTTAGAAGAAGAATTAGCTGCTTCTTGTTTCTCTTGTTGTGTTGGTACACAGGCTCTGGTTTCTGATCTAATTCTCCCTCCTGCTGAGCGTCAGCGCTGGAATCACATTTGAATAGACTCTTAGGAGCTGCAGAGAGTGGTGAAGCTTACTCACAGAGATCTCCACATGCAGAATGAACCGCCTGAAGCTGAATCCAGTCTTGTGCAAACCGAATGAAAAACTGAGCCGGGCAGCGTTCTTTTGAAAGAGTCTCTGAGGAGCAGAAGCTTTATGTGGAGTTTTTCTGCCTCTTCTCCGTTTTCAGTCCTAGTTGCCGAGCATTTTCAGAGGAAAGAGCTTTTCTTTGTTCAGCCTCTGGGTCATCCAGGCAGAAACAGCCCCTAACTCAAGGGCTGAGCCCCTCTATAGAACAGAAACAGCCCCTAACTCAAGGGCTGAGCCACTCTGACAGACAGGATACAGTTCTGGGGATCCAGAGAGCTACTGCTGGAAACTGGGCAGATCTCAGCTGGAGAGCAGAGTCCTGAAAACATCTGGAAACTGGACCAGAGCAGGACAGAAGAAGAAGATCTGGACACCAAAAAAGCTAAAACAAGGCTTAAAATGACCAAAGATACAAAAAAAAAGCGAAAATATAGCTTAAAAAAAGAAAATAGCCAAAAAAGCAAAAACAAAGTAAATCAATGACCAAAATAAACGGCTAAAAAAGCTCAAATAGAGCTAAAAAAGACCATAACAAAGCCAAAAAGAAGCTCAAATGTGTTCCTGTCCTTTCTCTAACAGCATCTAAACCTCCCAGAGTTCCACAGTGGGTCAGAAACTGGATGAAACCAGGAACCAACATGTGGACAAACGGAGAGGAAAAGCTGAGTTCTATCAGTGGAACCAGAAGTGGACTGAGCACCAGTTTTCTTTTTAACACAGGCTGGTTCTGCCCTGTATTCTGGAGCCAGAAGAAGACGTGAGCGGGCTGCTGTTCACAGCAGAGCGCAGATAAAGGAAAGAACAGTCTCAGCTGTCATGTTCCCGCTAATTACAGCAGATCACATATTCTCGGGGAGGAGCTGCGTTTGCAGAGCGTTGAGCTGACACGCTGACATCATAATTTCACACCCAGCTCGATGTAACAATTAGCTGCAAAACGTCTCCCATCCCATGTCACTCCGTTTAATCAGAGACGCGTGAGTCTGAGCCGGAGAGTGATGGTGTGAGAGCTAATCCGTCTGACACGCTAACGCTAACGCTAACGCAGGGAGCAGAAACTACAGCTACTCTGAGGGCAGATGTTCAGGGTCTGGGAAACCAGATGTGACTAAAGCCAGATGTGACCAGTGGCCAGATGTGACCAACAGCCAGATGTGATCAAAGGCCAGATGTGACCAGAGGCCAGATGTGACCAGTGGCCAGATGTGACCAGAGGCCAGATGTGACCAGAAGCCAGATGTGACCAGAGGCCAGATGTGACCAGAGGCCAGATGTGACCAGAAGCCAGATGTGACCAGCAGCCAGGCTGAAGCCAGACATGGCCAGCACCCAGATGTGACCAGATGTGATCAGAGGCCAGATGTGAGCAGAAGCCAGATGTTGACAGCAGCCAGATGTTAGCAAAGGCCAGATGTGAACAGCAGCCAGATGTGAGCAAAGGCCAGATGTGAGCAAAGGCCAGATGTGACCAGAATCCAGATGTGATCAGAGGCCAGATGTGACCAGACGCCAGATGTGACCAGAAGCCAGATGTGAGACGTCCATTCTTTGCTGCTTCTCGCCCTTTTCATGGGTTCTTGTTCTCTGAATGAACATTCTGGTTGTTAGCAAACAGCAGTTGTGAGTCTGATGATGTTTTGTGTTGTTGCTGTGATGCGTTTGATGGTAATCAGGATAATGGACTACTGAACTAATAACTAATAACTTATAATGGATAACTGAGCTAATGGAAAGGTGCTGCTTCCAGTAGCTGCATTCTGCAGAAGGGCTGCAGAATCTGTGTGTGAATAAACTAAAGAACAGGAGTCTGAGTCTGGTTTGTGCTCAGCGGCTGAATGTGCTGTTGTGTTTAAACAGATTAGCTGTGAGGCTGCGTCTGCACTCTTCACGCTCCACTATTTCTGTTATTCTGTAACCTGAACGCTCTGGAAAAGCAGCACGCAGCAGAGCAGAGGCAGGACAGCATCCATCTTCTGTCTGTCGGTTTGCTCTGTGAGCTAACGGCTACTAAACGCTAACGGCTGCTGCAGACTTTGGCTCGGGTCAGTACCAGTACCTGAACCCAGCCAGAGTGGGCGGGGCTAAAGCTGACCAAACTCTTACCAGGAACATCTGCATTAAAGACTCCAGTTTTTTAGTTTTTGCTTTTAACTGGAACATTTACAGTCTTCAAACACTCTGTCACGCTTGATAAGAGACAAAAATAGAGGGAATATCCAAGGTTCTTTAGTTTAATCAAACGCGACAAAAACAAAAAAGGAATCATTCTTTGATATTCATCATTTATTACGGTGCAGAATTCAAACCTTTGTCTGTTTGGTCTGCTGCTCGCTGGTTTATCTGATTATGTCCAACAGGGTTTGGAGCAGTTTTGACCATAAAACGAGTCAAAAGACAAACCGTGTGCAGCAGATGTGATGGATATGATGGATGTGGCCAAGCACCTTACACATTTAAAAGATAATCCAGCTGCTCCGTGGTAGAGGAAGACTGGAGCTCAGGGTGGTTTTAGGGTTTCTGGTCAGGGATCTGTTTGTTAGCAGGACCCATAAATGGAAGCCCAGCCCCATGGGGGGGGGGACGGATCCTGGCCAGCTCTGGTTGCTCCTCCTGACTTAGGCACAGCAGATTTGATTGGCCCGTGGACATCCTGCCCTTCTCTCCCCTTTAGAAGATTAGTTCAGTTACAGATCCAGATGCTCAGCATGATGAAACTGGTCAGATGCTGGCTGAGCTGTTTGTGGAGGCTGTGCTTGCTCATGGTGGGAATTGTTGGGTTTCTGTAGTTAACTTCAGAGTAGGTCTGACCTGCTCTGTTTGGAAAGATAACTGTTGTTGTGATGTGGCGCTATAAAAATAAAATATAATTGAATTGAATTGGGTTTGTGGAGGCTGTGTGTGTCTGTGTTGGGTTTGTGGAGGTTGTGTGTCTGTGGAGGTTGTGTGTCTGTGTAGTTTGTGTATCTGTGTAGTTTGTGTGTCTGTGGTGAGTCAGAGCTGACCCGTGGCTCCGCCCACTGACCCCGCTGCTCCTCAGCTCAGACCTCATTATTCTGATGTTCCCTCCAGCAGATGGAGGCTCGCCGTAACGCTGCCCGCTTCCTTTTGCCTGCGTCTCGGTGGCCGCATTTAGTTCCTCGGGGGGGGGGGGGGGGTGAGGCCATCTCTGAGATGTTCCTCCACCCCAGAGGAACCAGAGGCTCCGCCCCCTCTGGGTGTCTATTGGAGGGCCTCTAACTCCTGAACACACAGTGGGAGCTGTGGCTCTATAGATCTGGGTTTCCTAACCCTGGTCCTCAGACCCCCCCCCCCTCCATGTTTTCCAGGTTCCCCCCTCCAGCACACCTGATTCTAACGAATGGGACTTTAGCAGCTTTCTGCATAGCGGAAAAGTCGTTCCATAAATACTTATTTCCCCCACTCTACACACCTGAGTTTTCAGCTGTAACTCATTCCCATCTGCCCAGTTTTTTAGCTCCCTCAGTTTTCCCTTCTCTGCTAGTTCGTGTTTCCTCTGTGAGATTCTCACTGGATTTCTGCATCGCTCCTCAGCCCTTTCCTGGACTTTATCCACAGTGTCTGCATGTGGTCGTTCTGTTTGGGCCTTGTGCACTTTCGTCTGTTTTAGTGGACATTCAAGGTGTTTCTTTTGAAGGGGTGTCCTACTCCAGTCCTCTTTGGGCCGCTGTCCTGCAGGTTTTAGACATTTTCCTGCCTCGCTCACCTGATTCTGATTAAATTGGATCTCCTCTGGGCATTGTTTAGCTAATGTTTAGGCCTGCTAATGGCTCTATGATGTGAATCAGGTGTGTTGAAACGGGGAAAACTCTAAAACCTGCAGGAGTTTGACACCCCTGTTCTTTTGTTTTTGTGTTTGGATTTATGAAGACCTCTTTTGAATAAAGACGGTTAAATTGGCCTTCCCGGTGTGTTGCATTTGAGTCCTGGAATACCTGCATGATACCTCCCTCATATGCTGAGCCCTTAGTCTCTGATTTACCAGATCTGGCTAAAATAAGAATAAAATAAAGAGGTGTAAAGTGCGGTTTGTTGGTGGTCTGGGATCTGGGTGTGGGTGATTAGGCGGTGCTTAACGAGCCCCCGGCGGGGGGGCCGCTGTGTTTTAAAGCTCCGTCATAGATAGTCTAAGCTGCATTGATCTGATCCGTTTGCTGCAGGACCCCCCCCCCCCCCCCCCCAGCAGCGGTGATCCATACCTCCACTTAGCTCACCGTCCGGCTGCTGTCTGAGTGCTAAAACACAAAGGTTATCCCTCCAGCCCCCATCGACACACACATACACACACACCCCCAGGCCGGGGGAGGCTGTGAGGGAAATCTCAATCAGACCCTGCCCAGGCTTTTTTATTAGCTGGGAGTTTTTAGAATGGGTAATTATTGTTTGGTGGTGTGGGGGGGGCGGGGGTTTGGGGGGTGGGTTTGGGGGGGGGTCTGCTGCTGTGTTTGCAGAGCAGAGCGGAGGCGACAGGCGTTTCCCGACCTAATGTGTTACCCTGAGAAATAACGACGCTTCCCCACTCCCCCGGTTGTAAATGAGTAATGCAAATGTGAGCAGACTTCCATGGCACCACTCCAGCTGATGAAAGAGCGCCTGATAAAGGGAGACGGATGCACGGCGGCACAGAGCCACGCTGAAGAAAAGCAGTCTGTCGGGTTTAGGACGAGAACGATGTGTTCAGAGGTGTTTCTGCTGTCCAGATCATGGTTCTGAGCTGGGAACCGGCCAGTATAAGAACACACCCCAGCTCAGGACCCAGAGGTACAGCCCAGGCCCACAGGCTGGGGCACATAGCAAAGGCGATGGATGGAGGCTGAGCGGCCAATCAGAAGGCTGCGTTCAGAAAGAGCTGCCTGTTTATAGGTGCTTAATGAAAAACAATTTATCTAAATCACCATGAGGGAGTGTTGCTGGTTAAAGCTGTGGAAAGCAGGCCAGTTTCTGTCAGTGACAAATGTCCCGCCGCTTTTCCAATTCAGATGGAATCCACCACAGAAAACCGCCGTTTGGACGCCATGCCCCCGCCATAAACGCTCCGTCCAGCCTCCCACAGCTCGTTGTGGCCTAAACCGGTTTTAAACGGGTTTTAACCAGGTTTTTAACCGGGTTTTAACCGGGTTTTTACACAGGTTTTTAAAGGGATTTTAAACGGGTTTTAAACGGGTTTTAACCAGGTTTTTAACCAGGTTTTTAACCATGTTTGAAAGAGTTTTGAATGGCTTTTAAACTGGTTTTAAACGGGTTTCCAGGTGCAGTCGGAGCTCGTTTGCAGCCAGCCGAGCCGCCACCTAGCAGCCAAAAAGGGCTAAACCCAATAACACAAAGCAGTGGGTGATGGTCGGAGGACAAAACCTGGCAATGGAGACCTTTCCCTGACCAGGAAGAGCCATTGAACTCCACTGGGAGCCAGTTTAAATGACCAGAAAGAGGCAGAGGCTCCCAGTGTCTGACCCACTGACCATGTGCGGGTCATCACGCTAACAGAGCCAACAACTGGAGGAGTTTGAGCTATTGGCTGCTCCACCAGGAAACTGTTTGCTCAAAGACAGTTTGGCCAGTGTTGATATTGAAATGATAGGCGTAACAGAGGCCATTATGAACTGAGCTGTTTGCAGGGCTGAGCAAACATTGACAGAGCAGATTGGTTTGTCCACAGAGGAGCTCTGTAATGTGTCGTTTCTCCCGCTGTCCAGTAAAGACTGTTTCAGAGCAAATATCAGGAGAGGACTCCCACATCTCAGGCTTCTGTTACAAAGAGCCCCAAACGCCTGCAGACATCTGGTGATGAGCTGAATATTAACTCAGAAAAAACAAACCCCGGAGCCTGTAAGTAAACACTCTGATTGGGCGTGTTTATCTGCAATGAGCTAAATGTCTTTTGTCACTTAGAATTCACAATTGTGCTGAAATAGACTGACAATGGATTTATGAGAAACAATAGCAGAATCTACGCTTTAAACAGCTCCCTCCCATTCAGGGACAAATTACTGTGACCATTTTATCTGCCGCCACAAAGACTCTAAATGTCATTAGCTGGCAGATATATGCATTGTGGAATTCCTGTTCTTATTGAATTCTGTAATAACTGTGACAGCTCCGGCAGAAAGAGTCCAAGCATGAAATTACAGCTTCCACCAGCGTGCAGCTGGTAAATCTGAAATTACAATAGTACTGGAGGAGGAAAAGCTGAAACAGACTGCTGCAGATGCAGACGTCCCCCGGATGCTCTTCGTTAGTCTGGTTTATCTCTCATTTGTTCAGTTCTTAATAGCAACTCTGATTCCATCTCACTGTCATGTATCAGGAGTTCCTCGGCCTCTGGGTCTGGGTTTGGATGTTTAGCCAAGTTCTCCAACCCAGAAGGTTCTGGTTGGAGTCCCGGGGGAACCAGGACCAGAGGGTTCTGGGTTGGAGTCCCGGGGGAACCAGGACCAGAGGGTTCTGGGTTGGAGTCCCGGGGGAACCAGGACCTTTCTGGGTGGTTCTGCATGTTCTCCTGTGTCTGTGGGTTCTCTCCGGGTTCTCCGGCTTCCTCCCACCCTCCAAAAACCTGCATGTTAGGTTGTTGGACTCCAAACTGCCCTTAGTGTGAGTGTGTGTGGTTGTGGGTCCTTGTGTGTCTCTGTGTGTCCCTGTGATGGACTGGGGACCGTCCAGGGGGACCCCGCCTCTCCCCATTGGCTCCTGGGATAGGCTCCGCCCCCCTGACCATATTAGGGGATAAGGGGTTATGATAATGGATGGATGGATGTTTAGCCTCCATCTTCTCAGTCCTTATTTATTTATTTATTTATTTTTTTATTTATTTATTTATTTATTTTTTTATTATGTATTTATTTATTTATTTGAATAGGGACAAAGCACATTGATGAACATCAGTATAAAAACAAATGTAAATATGCTGGATTATAGCTACAAAGCTAATTTTCATCTGTAGTCCCTAGGCAGGCAAATGCATAAAAAAGAACATATAATGAACAATATAAGCATCACAAGGAAATGTGATTTATCTCATCTTTGGATGGAGGACATGAAAATGGACATAAAATGCAGCTGTTTGCAGACGTCGTGCTCACCCCTCTCTCTTTCTTCCCTACCCCCCTTCCCCCCCCCGCTCTCAGATTATGGTGCTGACTGACCCGGAGTTTGAGAGCAGCGTTCTCATCAGCACCGATGAAGGAGCCAGTTTCCAGAAGTACCGCCTGTCGTTCTACGTCCTGAGCCTGCTGTTCCACCCCTCGGAGGAGGACTGGGCCCTGGCCTACAGCCACGACCAGAAGGTGAGACCAATCCCCTAACCCTAACCCTAAACCCTAACCATAAACCCTAACCCTAACCAGAACACGAACCATGGATAGTATCTGTCAGGGTTATGCCCCTAAACACTTCTGAATTCTCTGCTGAAAGAGGACAAAAACAGACTCAGTAAGTTCAGAGAAAACTTACAGCTGAGACATTACAATCTCCAACCTACTCTGATCTCTCTCTGCTCCCCTCTCCTTTTATTTGGTTTCACCCTATCACAGATTTGTGACTTCATCTTCTCCACAGACAGTAGGGATACACATGTCTGATTGGACATTGTTCTTAATCACAGATGTACTGATTGAACAGGAAGACAGCCGATGTAACAGAGGAACAAAGTCCAGATGTTCCTCTGTTTCCAAACAGGACTGTGGTCTCAAGGGTCACTACTGTGGTCAGCAGACTCCATTATATGCAAAACACTTGTGGCTATGACATAACCTTCTTGCTAACACACAAGCACAGTTAAACCCTTACACACACACTCACATATGTAATTCAGAGAATGCATGATAACTTATGTACCATTATTCTAACACCCACACAACTCAGTTTCTTTTTACCACTGACTGGATACGAGTTAGGCTCATTGAATGTTGTAAAATGAAGCTAATGACATCAGAAACCCCCTTCCAGAACATACCATGTTATCTGAGCTCATTCATTCAGTTTTCACCTCCTTCTGAGAGGTTTTGTGAGCAGTTGTTTGGTGGATGGAGGCCGGCCGATATGATGGAGGTCTGAGGGAGTCACATGCTGCTCTTCCAGGGATGTGGGAAGTGTGGGGTCCCTGGTTCTGGTTCTGGTTCTGGTTCTGGTTCTGGTTCAGCTGTCCCCTCATCACCATCCAACCACCCCCAGCTGTGGGTCCATCCTCCTGCTCCAGATCTGCTGGGTCTCCACCTCAGATTCTCATTCAGATGGAGAATCTCTGGTCATTTTCCAACAGAAAAGTTGTTGAAACAGAGAGAAACTCCGGAATACTTTGAAGCCTGAAGCGATTAAGCCTGGTTTTCCTTTTTCTCCGTGCTGGATAAAAACCTGGGCTTTTACCCCACAAAGATGTTCAGCGTATCAGAAGGAAAAAGGCTGAGAGAAAGGATGAATTCGTCTAAACAAGAGCCGCTCGCCTCCACGTCTGAACAACATGTGAGACGGAGCTGCCTGCTCTCACCTCATGAAATTTTCCTTTTCATAAATGTTCCATCTCACGCTTCCTCAGACGGACTGAGACTCTTGTTTGAGTTGAAGTATTAGAGAGAAAACTGGAAAATAGCTGGTGAGAAGTGGAGCATCTTCTTTATGCAGAATTGGACGGCTGCTGGGTGTTTCAGGGGCTGAGATGATGGACAGTGATTCTCCTCTCAGCCGGACATAAAAGTGACGTCTTGATCTGAGCCTTTTACGAGCAGAAGAGAACTTTGCTGCATATCTGAGAGGGAAGCAGAATTGTTTTTATTGCACGCGTATTTCGTATTCAGCACTTTCAGACAGAATCCTAAAGAGCTTTGCTTCACCTTTCATTACCCCGGTTAGACATGTGGGCCTATTGCATCAGACCGGAGCTCTGCAGGAGCCTCTGGAGCCAGGGGGGGTCCTCCAAACAGAAGGCCATTTTCCTGTTGTCTTCAGAACATCTGTGGGCTGGATGTAAATATATTTTGCAGGTTTGCCCACTTACAAAGAATGCAACGATCTATAACTTTAATCATATGTACATTCTAACAGTGAAAGACAGAATCCCAAAGAAAATTCCAGAAAATCACATCATATGAATTTATAAAAATTGATAACCGTCTGATGAGGAAAAATAAGCATTCTTTGTAAGTGGGCAAACCTGCAAAATCAGCAAGGGCTCAAATACTTATTTCCCCCACTGTATGTGCATTTGTAGTCGTAACTATCAGAGCTTCTGGTCCGGGTGTGGTGATAGAAGAAGGGGAAGATGAAAGGTACCATTTGGAAACAACAGCTCGGATGAAATCGGTGGACCTGGGATGACAGAAGAGATGACGGGGGGGCCGGTGGGGGAGTGACAGCCCTGTGGGAGCCTCTGGTCATGTGATCTGTGGATGTCAGCAGCTATCTGCTGAACTCTGGCTGAACCTGTGTCCTCCCCGTGTCAGGAGACGTCACCTCTCCTCTTTTCTTACTTCTTTTTCTG
>CAJRST010038522.1:0-13103 GCA_907169785.1 Menidia menidia
CTAAAGTTCTCATGTAGGGAGGCCTCAACACCAAAGGTACCGTTGGTATAGTATGCATACAGTAGGAGTAGTTCTTTTACATTTTGGGGTAGGTCAGATGAAGCTCATGGGAATGGGAAAAGCGGAGGAGTGTTTTTGCTCGAGGTGAGTAATGACTGAGAGCCGTTTCGGATTTCAGGGCTGGAGCCGATTCGATTGTTACGTCTTTGAATCCTCGTGTCAAAACAGGCCTGTGGTCATCATGGATATAGTTTCTCAAAAATTCTGGCAGAGGCAAATAGATCCTCGTAAACAGCATGACAAGAAGACAGATACGCTTACAAGGGAGACACAGAATGAGAAGAAACACCAGCTTGGACTCTTCTCGGCCAGTAAGTCACCGCCCTCCCTTTCTGGTAAACACCCCATCAAAACCTTCAAGCCAACCCTGGGAATCCTCACCACTGGCTCTTTTCCCTAGTTATTCCATCACCCCATGACACCATGAACACATTAAACCCAGTTATACTATCCCACAAAAAACTGAGATACAAGTTATAAACATATCATTCCTCTCTCTGTCTCAGTTATCAGCCATTTGCTCCACAGTTCTGTTTCTAACATGGAAAGATGTTCTTCTGAAGGAAAAGTGACTGCTCACTTTTGACTAATTCCCACCAAAGGTTCCTCTAGAAGTTTGTTGCCTGTTAAATTATTCTCTGTAGTCTTGAAATATAGGGACACTAAATGATCTACAGTGTTGTACATGTACTGAATCAAAGGGGTGTTAAACTAATAGTCAAAGTACTTGTGTAAGACGAGTCCATGGTTGGTGTTTGACAAGTGTGTGGGTGCACTAATCAAAGCACCGTAGCCTGTCTATGGTCTGTTGAGGGGATTGGGGCTTATGGCGTGTGATGTTAAAGCCGGGCTATAAAAGTCCAGTCACCATTCTCTTATCGGTTGGGTTACGTTTCTCTGAGTCTCTGGCTTTTTTGCTCCAACACATCGTGGCAGAATGAACTCTCCACCGCAGAAAAACAGCTCTACCCTCACCTCCTCAAAGAAGAGTTGGGCTCTCATTGAGTTATCTCTTCGGATTTAAGGATACTCGCAGTACAGCCGACAACAGAAAAGGTTGAGACAACCACCCTCTTTGTTGGGAAGTGAACCCAACTTAGCACATTTACAGTAGAACACCGTCACCATCCCATAGTCCAAAAGCCTGCATGTTATATCAGTTAAAGCCTCTACATTCTCATAAAGGGATGTGTGTGTGTCCCTCTTAAAGACTGGTGTCCTATCTGGATGGAGGGACAGAATCAATCAAATACAAAGCAACTACTTCCTGAAACGCCCCCCCTAAGGCCATAGGAATCATGAGGATGCTCCAGGTTCTGTAGATGTCATTGCACTGTACCCATAACTCTGTTTCTCTGAAGCAGTGGGACTATTTCAAATGTGAGTGGAATGAATAGAACATTTTGAGGTAGGCAGGTCTTACAAAAATCCACAAGCATCAGTAAAAATGAGACATCTTCGTACAGTCACGGTGCATTTGTCCTGCCCTGGTTTCACTGTGCATGCTGGTTATCTGTCCAAGCCTTCCAGACAGCACAGACAGTCAGAAATCACCCATAAATCAATAGACTTCATTCTACTTGGTCTCATATTTGTGGGGATTGCCTTCTTTAAGCTACATAATGCAATAAAGGGCACTGAAAAAAAAGAAAGATTTCAAAGAAAGTTTCAAAGACGACAGGAAATTGCTGCTGTGGGCTGCTGTCTGTCTCCATTTAAAAGCATTTAAGCCTCAGACATGTAATACTGAGGGTCTCTCTGCCCCAGTGACATCTATTGCTAGCTGTGGACCCTTCGGTGAACAGTGAACGGCCTTAAGTAGTCTGGCTGCTTAGTTAAAGGCTTTCCAGGAAAGTACTGTGCCCTGAACCCGGTAACCCAACGGACTGAACATGCAAAACAGAAACCTGCCAGGCTCTCTGCTCCCCCTCAACCACAAGAAGAGGCTCAGAAGCAACAGAGACAGGGACACTCCAACTCTGGCTTTCACTCTGACATTTAATCAGATCCACACAAAATTCCCCCCTCACATAAACCATTTCATCAACAGGTATCCAAATATCTGTTTTAGTAATTGAAAAAGGCTATTTTCTGTAAAAGCAGTTCATAGAAATCATCATTTAAACTATTTCTATAACTTTTGACTAAAGGATACAGCTCTTTTTTTTTTACTACTTCTGCTGCATCATTTAAAAAATTAGTAAATATATACTTTTCTGTTTATTTGTCTTTCTACATACAAAAAAAATGAAGCTGCTCCTAGTCTTGCTTGTTGCTAATAACTGGTCACCCCCCCCCCCATGGATAAATCAGTGTGAGAATGGCCTTTAGTTGTGAATAAATTCAGAGGACCTGTATTAAAACAGCTGGCTGATGACCCAAAGTGAAGCAAAGGCCTCATAAACATGCATTCTGGGCTCATTTAACCGGGAGCCAGCGGACCCTTTTCCTGGATCGATCAAATAAACAGCATGTTCCACTGGCACACTCTCAGAATCTGTTGACAAAAGAAGCTTAGACCAGAGTCAACATGGAAAATAAGGACAGGTTTCAGGTTAGACAACATGTTTAAGTCTGCCCTCTGTCCCGGCCAGCTCCACTGGGAGGAACAACAAGTGACAAAGACAAGCCTACGATCAATGAAAAAACTTACCAGCCAAATATCAGGAAACGGGAGAACTAACCCTCTCGGATCACCCCAGAAACACCTTTTCCCTCTCTACGGATGCTTTACATGTAAATGTAGTGTACATTTTTTTTAAAGTCTCTTTTAAAAGTACTTTAGAAGACCTTTTAGATATGAGTTTACTGATGAACAAAGAAAGGACCCAGCGAGATGTAAGCAATCAGAAGCTTACTCATTCTCTGATGAACTGACAACTTCTTTACAATTTGTTTTTCATTGATTTGATAAATTGATGTTATTCATCCTGTCACAACAAAAACTCTGTGGGAAACCAATGGAAATTAAACACAGAGCCATGTCAGTGCTGTGTTCTGAAGCAGCTGTTTGGAAACAGACATGGAGTTCATTTTGGGTGAATGTGTCCTTTAAGTGCAATAAACTATACTTAAAAATGTGTTACTCATCATCTCCAGTTCATAATGGAGAGACAAACTGCCCAAAATTGGATTAAAATGAACGACAGCCCCAATGTGTGAAAGGAATCTAAATAAAAAGGACGTCTTTGTTGTTGGAAATTATTGTACAATGTAAATACCTATTTACTCTGACCTATTTGATGTGTAGCAGCCATGTTAGAAGAGGAAAAAAAATAAAAAAGCTATCTATAATTTCTCAAACAGAATTCCCGACAATGTTTTAAAATCATTCACACACTGTTTGTCCTGTTGAGGCGCTGGTTTCCATGGCTATTCACAAATACACGTTTCAAATACATTTTCCAGCTCAGCGACACACCCGCTGAGGAGCAAACATAGATAAGCCCTATCGTCAGAAATGTGGCGTTCAAACACCGGAGACTAGGATCAAATGCACTTTAGGAGCAGACTCCCAGAAACCTGGACAGAATATGGTATTCTTCTAATTTCAAAGAGTCTCAACTGGTCTGGGAAAGAGAGGAAAAATAATAATACCAGGTTAGGTTTATTTTAAACTCTGTAACCAATCTGACCAAAAGGTTGAGCTCTGCTGAGCCATGAGTTCCTTTAAATTTCAGTGGTGGTGATTTTGCAAGCTGCTTTACGAGTAAAAATAGTTTCTATAGGACAGAAGATTCATGGAATCCTAACCAGCAAAACCCAGCAGATTTCCACGGATCTTCTGGACCTGATTTGTATTCAGACTGTTTCTGCTCAATAGCTTCTTCAGTACCGACATGTTTTAGACCCAATCCCAACCAAACCTCTCAGACTGCAGGTCTATTTGTGGTTCCAGGAATGTCTAAAAGTAAAATAAGAAGCAGATCCTTCGGTCGTCAGGCCCCTCTCTGTGGAACCAGCTGCCAGTGGGTTCAGGAAGCAGACCCCCTCTCCCTTTGAGGTCAGGTCTCAGACTCTTTTCTGATAGAGCTCGAGGTTAGGGATGGCCTGAGTGACCCAGAAACATCCCATAGTTCTGCTGCTCCAGGCCCAGGCAACTGGGGGAGCTCCCACGATGCACCTCTCCTGAGATATGGTGACAGTGGAGAGTCTATTTTTTATGTCCATCCTAGACAGATTAAGAAGAATCCATCCATCCATTATCGTAACGCTTATTACCCTAACGGGGTCACGGGGGTACTGGCGATTTAGAAGAATTTGTTTCATAGAATTCTGCTAAAAACAGGTAATGTTTATGGTTTAATTGAAATGAAAAAACTATACACCATGTGGGTGTATAGGGGGGTGTAATATAAGTGATAATCAGGATTAAACAGCATTGATCGGGGCTAAATCTGCAGTTTTCTACGTGTGTCCCTCTCTTCAATGACTAATCAAGCTCCAAAGACTACAGTCTGGGACAGAATCCTTCATTTCCTTTCACACAGTTGCTAAGATCCATCTTTTAAAATGACCTGTTGCCGGCTAACAGAACACAGGCTGAGACTGGATAAACACTTGACCTGTCCAGCTACCTCTTCCCTACAGAGCATCCACACACCCACAGCGCGGTCAGCGGTCACATGATAGTCAGCGTTTCAAACAACTGACCAGTCAGGAAGTG
Source organism: Menidia menidia (assembly GCA_907169785.1). Lineage (NCBI taxonomy): Eukaryota > Metazoa > Chordata > Actinopteri > Atheriniformes > Atherinopsidae > Menidia > Menidia menidia. Next base: position 4,727 of record CAJRST010038522.1, read on the forward strand.
GACAAGACTGCAGAGTATTCACTTTGGGCTTGAAAAAAAAAAAAAAACAAGAAGAAGAAGAAAAGCACGTTTTTTTATCTTTCCGAACCAAAGCACATGACATGTTTTTGTAGGGACCTGGCGCCTCTAAAATGGTGCCTGGTTTTCCATTAGAGCTTTCTAACATTGCTCTATTTGATCAACTATGGCCGAGCTGGAGGGTCATGGGTTCCTGAGACTGGGACTAGGACTGAGTCTGGGACTGGTGTGTCTCGAGAAAAACGCCTGCAAAACTTAAGAAGCAGCCCTAAATAACGGTGCGTTCTTCAACTGGTATTCATGTTGCAAAGAATGCAGCTTTATCAGTGAGGGCAGGATGGAGGAATTTTTTGAATGGAGCAACGTCCGGCCTCAGAGCAGACCCTGGTGTTTGACATGGACCCATGATAGGGTTAGCTCCACGAGAAAAATGACTTCCAATTAGAAAGATTTGAACTCATCTAAAGTAGAATTTCCTTTAATAAGTCAGTCTAAATCAGTTTTTTTTCCTGATTCATTTACGCTTTTTTCTTGTTTTTCAATCACATTCCATCTCACAAAAATGTTGCTTTCCATCGTTAGCTCAACTGATGGTCCTGCTGGGGCTGTGTTGGAGGGTGGACATTGTGTGGACATTGGCTTGAGATGAACTGTGACCTATTAAAGATGTACACTGCTTTTCATCTCCCAATTTAGCCAGGCTGTAAGACCAAAGGGGAAGAGCTATGAATGCTAAACGCCAGATTCCTGTAGATGAAGCCTGAATCTGCGTGGGTAGGGAAGCAAAATAGCCGTTGTTACTTTGCTGATAAACCTCATGTTGAGAAACTCCAACACTTGAATTATTTGTATTAGCTGGAACTGTCAAGCCGGGGTCTGTCGGTGGAAAAGACCCCAGTTACTCTGATCTGGGCCCCTTCCTCCTGTACTGGACCCAAGTGGATCATACATCATTAGTGCTCTGTTTCCACCGAACAGCAGCTGGAAGCCATTTGGAACGGAGGCAGAGGAGGAGGGGGGGGGGGCAGTGCCATTTTGTCAGAACTGGCTCTTTTCTGGGTGATTTCTGCTGCAGGAAGTGAAAATTCCTCCCTGATGAGGCAGCAGAAATGTCAGGCAGCAGCTCTTTACGAAACATAAAAACACATCTATGCGTGCTCGTTCCAACTTTTGTGGTTAGAGGAGTCAAGGTGGCCGTACGAGAAATGTTTAATGAGAGTTGAGTTTCGTGTCGGGGTGGGGGGGGAAAGAGAGGGGTGGTTTGCTAAAGCATGAAGGTGATTGGGGGAGATTTCCATCCACCCACTTTTTAAGTGTAGAATGCACAGATGGCAACAAGAAACCATTTGGCCACGTCCCTCACAGTTTTAACTCCTTCATTTCCAGCCTGTGTGGGATCTGAAATACGTTATAGAACCAATGCTGGAAAACGAACTCCTTTTTCAGACAAAATGTGCTGTCAGAACTTGTTTAGAGGTTGTGTGTGTTTTTTTTTTGGTTCTTTGTTCTGGGATATGAAAGGAAAAGTTTCAACAGGGGATTTTAGAGAAATTACAGCCTGTGTTTGCCTGTGGAACAAAGGCCCAGTCTCCGTTGTTGACACATCACTTTAGCAAGCATTAGCAGAACTCTTCCTGTGGATCCAAATCAGTCATCAGTCTCACAAGTCAGCAAACGGCAGACAGAAACAGGAAATGAATGACCACAGATACCAAAAGAAGAAGGTGAGACAGTTCAGGACATTTTTCATGTCTTCCTACCGTTAGATAAAACACACGAGTAAACCCTCACACACTTCGACCTCACATTAGGGAAAATTATTAATAACTCAGCAACTAATAAGACATTTTGAATCAGCATTTTTTAAAATAAAAATGCTTTACACACGTCTTACATAATAAACCACGCCAGATCTAACCTCTTTTGTGAGTTCATGTGTTGAGATGTATCTTTTGCTCAAAATATTCCCCCACAGACCAGTCGGGGTTCTGCATCAGTCCATAAAAAAACGAGCAACCTCACTGGAGAGTTGTTTTTGGTGACTTTTTGGACCGAAGGCGGCACTTTTTGACTGACGAAAGCAAAGTGAGTGGATTTTGTGAAGGCAGCGGGCAGCTTGGTAATGAAGGCCGTTGGTGTAGTTTATGTTGGTGTGATGTTAAGTTAACTGACCACTGGGCTGTTGTCATCGGCCATCTGCCTGCTAATGCAGTTTAATCAGAATGCATAAACGTGGCCTTGCAGATAGTGAATAAAGGGGGCAGGAGAAAGGCTGATATGGACGCAGGCCAGCCGAGGAGCAGAGGGCCGATCACTTAATCCGTTGGCACCTGGATATCGCAGAGGGTAATTATGTAAGGCGTGAGAAACCCAGTTTATGATAAGGACCCCTTTAACAGCACATTTCTGAGACACGTCACACCTTTATATCGTCAAAACTGTGTTTCTGCAACACGGAATATTTCCTTTCTTTGCATTTAAGTTTATTACAAAACTGTTCAGAAATGTTGATTTAATCCCATTAAAAGCATTTGCTGATTATATATTTTTTTCACAGAGCAATTTTTTTTTTTACATTTTATTACAGAAATCGAGATAGTGTCCAGAGTCACAAATGTTGTATTCTGTGTTTTCTTTGCACTTCTGTCCAGCTGTGGCTATCGCAGAGTCAAAGCTGGACTAAGCTCCTGCGTGTGGGGCACCGGGGGCCAAAGGTACACCCCCCCCCCCCCCCCGCCGCCACTGATGAGGTGTCCTGCCTCAAACGTGTCCCTGCTGTAGCGTTTATCTCTACACAACCTTCACCTCGACTCAGATGGTAGCTTACACATGCCGGAGATCAAACGCCCGGTCAAACATTAACTTCTGTGTTTTCCAAATTTGAAAACTTTTCTGAAGGGAGGCGATCTCTTCCGCTGGGCTGTGTCACATCCAGGCCTGATGACTTCTGCCTCAGTGAACGAGCTGCCAAACAACACCACCGGGGTCGTAACTTCATCGTTTACGATCCCTAATCACAGGAGAACCAGCAGCACAAAAGGCCAACGAGCGTTTTCTCCCGTTGATACGGTCTCTGGCTCAAACACCTGTTGGTAAGTGTTGCGTTTCTTGCTGGTTGTTTGTGGCCCACAGTCTGCTGTGTGCAGAGGCAGGCCCGGGACTGTGTGTGATGATCAAACAAATACTGAATCCCAATGACCTCACTCATTGAGACGGCTTCCCACAGGCGGCGATACTAAAGCAATATTTCTACTCCAGCGTGCAGCCAGCGGGAGCTTCACAAATAAGGGCTAAACACCAGCCTCATGTTTCTCTCTGCCTTTTAGGTTTCCAGTTTCACACCTAATAAACATCAAACCAGCCAAAACGTGGTCACGTGATCACCTGGAATGGACGTCAGCATCGGGCCGAGTCATCAAAACAGCAAAATCAAGGACTCCAAACTTTGCATGGTCCAAAGGTCTTTGGCAGCTCTAATGTTAGCTGACGGTGACTTTTATGGTACAAAACCCAGGAATAACCCCATCTGGCATTTCCCACAGACAGGGAGTCGGGGACAGATGGAAAGGCCCTCAGCCCAACACATGGGGCCCATCAGTGGACAAAATGTTCCCCCTCCGGCTACTCACTTTGCAGTTGGCTGACTGTGGTTTCCAGGGTCTTGTATTCCCGAGAAAAGAGGTGACCCGATGTGTGGGAGCTGAGGATGTCTTCAGAGACAAACTGCAGGAGAGTTTTGACTCTTGTTTAAAGTTCATCGTGGGTAGTCGTATAAATTCATGCTACAAAACGACAGATACAATTCGTGATTTAAAGCAACCAGTCTGAGAGCCGCGATCATGTGTGTTTGACATGTTTCACACAGGAACTAAAAGCTCCTCTGATGCTATAATGAGCTTTTTCTTAGATATATGAAGGCCGTCAGTCCCATTTGAACAGACCTCCCAAACAAACTAACACATCTATATAGTTTAAATAATTAGAAAACAACATTTACATATGGGGATTTCATTCCAACTTCGATAGCAAAACACACCGTCACATTTTAATTCTGATACCGACTTACATTATTAAGCAACAACCAACCGAACAAACCCCTGTGATGGCACACACAGCGTATCAAAGGTGCCTTCATCAGCTCTGATAGTACCATGTTACGGCCTGTAGCCTCACCACTGCGTGAGCGTGTATTTGAGAGAAGAAAACATGTTGTAACACGGGCTTTGGTATGCTGCCGTGTCTGACTCTCTAAATTTCCAATGTGCAGCCTCTTCCATTTTAGTCCGGCTGTTATGCAGCTTCTGTTTGCACTGCAGCGAGCGGAACCAGGAAAACTATAACTAAGCTTTCAACTGCAAATTTGGATATCTGTCCATATAAGATGATAAGATAATCTATCTTTTTATGACAGCAACTTTAAACTGCATCCTTTCTAAACGTACCCATGTGAGATAAGTAAGGTAGCATTAAACATAAGTGACTTATAATGTAATAAGAACATAAGGCCAGTTCATATAACTCATCGGAGAATGCAGTTTCGCATTAAGATAAAGCTGGATAAGATAGGAGTTTATCAGCAAATAAACAATTAACAGAAACAACAAATGTACTGGCCCACGAGAAAATGAAGAAATGTCAGAGAACTGAATGCTCACAGGAGTTTTTAAGTGAGAGTATGGATGGCGGAGCACTTCCTCTTTCCCAGCAGAAAACATTATCACTGTCATTGTGTAAAAAGCCAAAGTTGAGAGAAATGATGAAGAACAAAGAAGTAATGAGTCCAACAGAGGTTGGTCCAGTAACAAATCCCACTTCCAGGTATGGATGTTTAGGTTTCCATTTGTTTCTCTTTAGGAATTAATCTGCTTTTTTGTTTCTACACAAAGTACATAAAGCCTCTTCTTTATCACTTATCCCCTAATGGGGGGGAACTGGAGCCTATCCCAGTGGTCAATGGGCGAGAGCCGGGATCCCCCTGGACGGTCCCCAGTCCATCACAAGGACACACAGAGACACACAAGGACCAACAACCACTCACACTCACACTAAGGGCAGTTTGGAGTCCAACAACCTAACATGCAGGTTTTTGGAGGGTGGGAGGAAGCCGGAGAACCCGGAGAGAACCCACAGACACAGGAGAACATGCAGACTCCACCCAGAAAGGTCCTGGTTCCCCCGGGACTCCAACCCAGAACCCTCTGGTCCTGGTTCCCCCGGGACTCCAACCCAGAAAACTCTGGCAGAACCCCAAACCAGAACCTTCTTGCTGTGAGGTGATGGTGCTAACCACCACACCACCGTGCCGACCCAAGTACATAAAGCCAAAGATACAAACTGTATCTTTTATGTAAAAAATGCTCATTAATGTGATCAATCTGTGCTGAACATCTTAAACTCAACCAAACCATCAAATGACTTTTTGGTTCAAATATACCTATGAGCTGAACAATAAGCTCCGCATAGACTCATAGACCTCCTCCACAGCAGGGCACAACTCACCAGGATCTTGTTCACAGGGCTAGTTAGGGTTCGGGTTAGGGTTCGAGTTCGGGTTAGGAAAGTCCCTGTTCATGAGCTGACTGGTGTGGCCTGGTGGGCTGTTGCTTGTGGCTCCTGGGGGCCTCTGGCCCACAGTCGTTGGGGGTCCTCTGTGGTTTTCTGGGCAGATTCTTGTCTCTGTGGTGGTCTTGTTGGGTTCTGTGCTGCTGGTGGACTGGGGTTCTTTGGTTTTGGTTTTTTCGTTGCTTGCTCCTGATGGTTCTCCTCCTGGGTTAGCCTCCAGCCCCACAGAGGCCATAGGATGTTCTCTGCTTTCTACAGATATAGCAGCCGGTTGTCTGGTTTTGTTGTCTTTTCTCCCTCTTTCTATCTCTGTTTCTTTAATGATGGTTCTCCTTTTCTGAAGGGTTTCATTTATGTTTATCTTTCAGCTTTGGCAATATTTAAAACATGTAAAGCATTGTAAGAAAAATACATTTTAAAAAGCAGTATAGGATAATAATCAAGGTGGGCTTTTTATTAAAAAAAATCTTCCCAAAGTGAATCTGTTCAGTATAATGTGAAATTAAGAGAACAATTCTTCTGCCTTAAAGCTGAACAGGACAATTAAATAAAAACAGTTCTTTCTATTTTATTTGCTAGAGAATATTTTATTCTGTAAAAGTCCTACTCTTGCAGCTTTTAAGAAAAATTTCTTTTTTTAATTGTCTCTAGTTGCTAATTCAACCAAAATATTCTCCAAGTTGGCCACTTTTCCTGTCAAATTTCTTGGTTTATAAGTCATTAATCTTCTAATTAGCGTCTACAGATTGTAAAATATAAGAAAATACACAGATTTGTGAAGCGTTTTTAACAAGTAAAAAAACTAAACTAAAAGATGTCTTATATGTGTGTTGTCCTATCTAGAGACCAAGATTTTATCCCTGATTGTATTCTTTCTCAATAACCAGTGATAGTGGCATCTGTCAGCTTCTAAAATAGCAAAGATGACAACACTCAGAATGGAATTACTTGTTTGGCAGAAGGTCATGTTAACATTTTTCTGTGCCGTCTCTGTCAGCCTGCTAACAACAATCAGTTACAGGCTTTGTTATTTCACCATGGCATTTAAAAACTATTTTTGTCATGTAGGCAAAGCTGCCGATCCGGGAAGGAAGCTACGTCCATTGTTTTGATTTATTCTTATCAAATCTCTTGCTTTTCATCCTGCCTGTCAGAGACAGGAGATCTCTCTTGCTCTGAACTTCCTGTAGCTCGGTGTCTAACCTGAGCCAGTAGAGAGACTAATGGCCTCTCTTCAGCTCCCCCCTCACAACAGGAAGACCTGCTCTAAAGGTTGGACGTCTTGGCTGAAGTGGTGCTTCGTGCTCTCCCTGAGAACGGGCCAGCTCGGGAAAAACATGTAAATGAATGGCTTCTTCTTCCGTGAAGCAGGCAGGAGCCGGAAAAAAGGAAGCTTCCCATCCTGAGAGCCAGTAGCCAAAAACTGGGCTGTAAATCTGACTCCAGATCTGATCTTATTGACTTCGGTGGCAGATTGAACTTTAACGATCAACCAACGTATGAAAGAGCTACATCAGACTGGAGGGAGCGACGCTTTTATCTTCTGTTATTAAATTACAGACTTTAAAACCTGACACTCATAATAGAAAGTGTGCACCATGCAGCTGAATCCATGGCGACAGCGTGGCCTGCATGCCTGAGAATTATGCACACTGACTTCTACGAAAAAAAAGGAAAAAAAGAGGCCGGAGAGGGAGGGGTTTGGATGGAGGCTGACAGCTGGAAATGTGCAGTTTTCACACAGGTTGCATAAGAGGAAAGCAAAGAAAAAAACTACTGTAAATGGAACTCTCACTTCAAATACATTTTCGCCGTGACCAGGTGCCAAACTGGGGTTCCTCGAAAGGGGCTGGAGAAGAGGGGAAGTGGACCAGACAGACCACATATAGCTCTAGTCACAGGGGACGGATGAGTTTATGGAACATAAAGCATTTCATGAGCCAGAATGCCATAAGACGGACAGAGGAATCTGACCTGTGTGTCCACTGCCCACCCAGAGCAAACACACCCCGGAGCAGAGGGGGGGGGCAATGGCACCACAACCCACTGGAGATTCTGGGGAATTTAGCCCCAACTTCAGGTGGATCTGGCCCGCCATCCCCTCCCCCACGGCTACCTTTTCCCCACCCTGAGGAAAGCGAAACATTAACTTCAGGGCCCCCGGCTGCTGGTATCGGAACCGCGTCTGTCCTCCTAAGATCTCGAGTTTTATTGTTCGGCTGCATCACTCAAGAGAAATGGCCAAGATTATGTTAAGAATGAGCAAAGATACAAGGTCCAAAGGTTTGAAGAGACCTGAATGGTTGCATAACAGGCTGAATTTGAACTAGCTGTGAAGGCACAGTACACACACTGTACTTAAACTGTCTATATATATATATATACAGGGGAGGGTAAAGACAACCTAATCCACACTTTATAATAATGAATTGACAGTTTAAATCCTATTTTACTGTTTCTGACAGTCCAATGGCCACAAGAATTTGAATTTGAAAACTTTCATAAAAGTTAGGACGAATCTTTATTCGTATCTAACCCAGAATAAACGGGTCGCAGCAGGTTTTGCTTCAAGAAACTGAACTTAATGCTTCCTTGATATTTACCCAAAGGGGGGATGCTTTCATTTTTTCTTTTCGTCCGTTATTGGACACCACGTGGGCCGTTAAAAGCAGAAGCCCCTCAGATTTGAGGGCACCAATCACAGCCTAACATACATTGACTCACGGGATCAGTCCACCGTCTATCTTCCTATCACACACACACACACACACACACACACACACACACACACACACAC
>CAJRST010038522.1:13203-25849 GCA_907169785.1 Menidia menidia
CACACACACACACACAAACGAGGAGAGGAGAGGGGATTTCCCGGGGTGCCCTCTTCCCGGTCTGTGACACCTTTTCTTCAGGGTCCACGCGAGGGTCGTGACCCTGGGTAACGTGCCCCCCCCCCCCCTCGTTCTGATGTGATAGGCCGTTGGCAGACGTTTGAACGCCACCGTTCGAGCCCATGGCGCGTGCCATCCCCGTTAGAGGCGCGAAAGCAACAGGCGGTTCGCATTCGGAGCCTTCCACCCACCCAGCTCACCTCCTGTTGGTTCTCGTCTGCCTCAACAGGAAGCTCCAGCTCGTATTACCGCCCGCCTGGTGGGAGCCGTTTGACGGTACTCGTTTAGAAGTTGGACCTGACAGAGAGCCTCCTGCGCCCCGGCCCGGACGAGCACCGGGGACCGTTTAAAGACCGTTTAAAGACAGTTTAAAGACCGTTTAAAGACCGTTTAAAGGGGGGAGGCTGACGGGAAGGAGCCCGGCTCTACTCACACGTCCTGAAGCGCAGGTCCTCATCCTCCTCGGAGCCAAACTCCCTCAGCAGGGAGAGGAACAGGATGCCGAAGGCGTTCTGGATCCCGAACACCGAGCCGTTGCACCACATGGAGGCCAGCATGACCACCCAGCCCCAGCCGCCCTCCGGGTGCACGAACTCGGCCTCCTCGGCGGAGGGAGGAGACCCCTTCTCGGTGAGGTTCACCTTGCGGTCCCCGTTCTCCCGCCTGTCCCCGGCGGGCATGTCCCCCGGCGGTCCGCTCTCCCCTGTCATGGTTAGGGTGTCAGCTCTGGTTAGGGGTCGGGTTAGGGTTAGGGTCTGGAGGTGGACGGGTCACAAGCCCTCTGTGCTGCTCTGGTAGATGTGGGGCTGATTCTGGGGGCTGAAGGCTGCCTGGCAGCATGTGGAACTGTCACTCCGTTGCTGGGTTTCGGATATAAAGCGCCTGGGGGCGGGGCCTCGGACCCCCGCGAAGCTCATTGGCTGTTGTGGTCGACCGCGCAATGACGTAGTGGAATCCAGATGCAGATGACATCCTGCTGCGGGACACTGAGGGCTCTGTTTCTGTTTCTGCATTTAGCAGAGGCCTTTATCCAAAGCAGACACAATTTTACAGTTATCAATATGACAATAAGTTCTCTAGAGGAAAATCCCCAGTCAGAATCAGTGGTGACAGAAAAGAGAAGAGAGAGGGAAGCACAGAAAGAGGAGTAGAGGGGTTACAGAGGTCTGGGTTAGAGTTAGGGTTAAGAGATGCTCTGTGGAGAAGGGGGTCTTTAAGAGTTTCCTAAAGACAGATAGGGACGCTGCTGTTCTTGTAGCGCTTGGTAGGTCGTTCCACCAAAGTCTGGATTGTTTTAACGTGGTGCAGCTCTGCTAGACGACAATCCGTTAATGACCAGAGTGACCGAGTTGTGACATATGCCTTTGTAAGAGGATTCAAGTAGATGGGAGCAGAACCCTTAAGCACTTTGTAGGCTAGCATCAGGGACTTGTGGGCTAGCCTCAGGGACTTGTGGGCTAGCAACAGGGACTTGTGGGCTAGCAACAGGGACTTGAGTTTGATACGGGCAGCCAGAGGTAACCAGTGAAACTCGGTGAACAGAGGGGTGACGTGAGAAATTTTGGGCTGATTGAAGACCAGACGCACCGCCACGTTCTGGATCATTTATAAAGGTTTTAACGTCCAGACTGGGAGACACGTCAAGAGGGCATTACAATAGTCAAGGTGGGAGATGACCATAGACTGCACCAGGAGCTGGGCAGCATGTTGGGTTAGGTATGGCCGGATCTTTTCTTATGTTTAGTAGAGTGAAGCGACAAGATCGAGAAACGGAGGTCTTTAACGTGATCTTTAAAGGTCAGCTGGTCATCCGTCATGACGCCCCAGTTTCTAGCTCCCTTTGATGGAGCCAGAGATGGGAATGCTGGGGTGTGTTGTTGGTCTGACTGGAAAGACGAGCAGTTCAGTGATGAGATTCAGTAGGAGGTGATGGGCTTTGATCCATTTTTACATGTCAGAGAGAGTCTGAGACGTGTGCTGAGACCGTGTGGTCATCAGGAGGGAACGACAGATAGTGTGAGAAACCATGAGGTCAGAGGATCTGGCCCAGTGAGGTGGTGTATAAGGCAAAGAGAAGAGGTCCCAGTACTGAACCTTGGGGGACCCCTGTGGTGTTCTGCAGAAGTGTGGCCAAGCCAGGATACTCTACCAGAGAGGTAGGATTCAAACCAGGAGTGAGCTCTGCCTGTGATGCCCACTTGTGTCTGACTCCATCTGGACTCCAGGTCTTCAGCGTCCTCCACAGAAAGAACAGAAAAGCAGAAACGCCTCCATATTTTCCAGGAATCCATAGTTTAACCAGCAGGGTGAGTCCCAGCTAGACCAGATGCAGTCCGGCTGCTGTTCTCTGGGTGGAAGAGATCTGCTCAGTGGAGTTTAGACACCAGCCCACCAAATCCAGGGTTTCAGTTTTTAGGTTTTAGGGGGAAACGCAGAGAAAGGCTCCTAAATGCAACAGGACAAAGACAGCAGGCAAAGGAGGCAGCAGGTAGAAGCAGGTCTGTAATCGCCCATAGATGAATAAGCCACAGGACATTTAGAAACGTATACATTCATTGTGCCCCCCCCCCTCGATAGCCTGTACCCCGCCCCCCCAAGACAGAAATCCTGGACACGTCCCTGAGTTGCATCATAACCACTTCAAATTGAAAAGCTGCTGCTAATTTCTGTTGTCTGTCAAAGTTAGAGTCTTGTGATGTTACCAAACATTTCTTGTACTATTTTTTGCATTACAATTCTTAACATATTGTATCTTTAGTCTGGACGGTGTGACACATCTCAAATATCACCATATAAACAAGGATGTTGCCAGAAAACATTAAAACACAACAAGGTCTAATAAATCAAATTAAGGATTTAAGGTTCTAAAGATCTTTTAAAAAAAGCAATAGTAGTGTTGGAGGTCATTTCTTATTCCTGGATCCTATCAGTTAGGCAGTGTTCAGTGGGTCTGGTTCTCTAATCAGAATGATTTATTCACCTGCTTTAGATATAGATTACCTACCAATGGTGGCAGGGGAAAAAAAAAAAAAGTTACAAGATCCCAGTAATATTTAGTCAGACAGATAGGATTTAGAAAGACTGGTAGTTCTCATCAAAGGTGCACCTGAACTATGAGAGGCAGAATAAGAAAGAAAAATCCAGGAAATCAGAAAGCAGGATTCTTATAGAATCTTGTTGTAAAATCATGGTGGAAAATAAGTATTTGGTCATCCACAAACCAGTTAAACATCAGTCTCTCACAGACCTGTAACTTCTCCTTTAAGAGGCTCTGCTGTCCTCCCATCAATAAAGTACTGTCTAAGTCTAAGTCTAAGTTTGAGCTCGTTATCTGTATTAAAGACACCTGTCCACAGCCCCAGACAGCCAGACTCAAACCCAACCATGGCCCAGACCACAGAGCTGTCCACGGTAACCAGGAAGAGAGGCTGGGGAGGGAACCTACAACAGGCCAGCAGGTCGGTGTGAAGACATCACCTGTGAGAGCAACTGTAAGAAAATGGAAGACATAAAGACATACAGGACCACCGGTGATCTGCTTCCATCTGGGACCACACACAAGGCCCCATCCTGTGGAGAGGAAACATCCAAGAACTACACAGAGGGACCTGATTTAGGACCTGAAGAGAGCTAGGACCACAGTAAGTAACATTAGTAACACACTCCACCAGAGGGACTCACATCCTGACCTGATGAGGGCTAGGAGTAAGTAACATCACCAGTTCTCCACCTGGTGGTCAGTTGTTAGACAACATGGTGGTGAAGACTGTTAGAAGACCAAGTCCTCAATGTTGGGGAAGGTCAATTGGGAAAAGTTTGACAGAAACCTCTGTCCATTACATCTTCAATCCTCAGAGTTGTTCTGTCTGGTAGAGGCCCTGGACATGGAATCTGAACGGACCAGGTTCAGGACCTCTGTTAATGTGGGATTCACCATTTGCGGCCTTACGGTTGTAGGTTACCAGTGGACCCACTGATGGACCCCTGCTGTGAGGGTAGCCATTAAGCAGCTGACAGCTATAATGGCTCCTGCTTATGAGGGCTAAACTCTTATTATGGGAGGAATTTAGCAAAGCCATTGAGCCTTTTGGCTTGTTTTGTGGACCATTTCATTTGGATTGAAAAGCAGAGTCCATGACTTGTTATGGTGACCTGAGGATGTGTTCAGGTGCTGTAGGGATTGCTGACACGCCTCTTAGATATCGCATGGAGGTCTGGGACAGCAGCTGTAGAGTGGGGACCATTACCGTATTGCTTCAACAACATAGATTTGGGGACGGGTCCAGGTCCAGGCAGGGGCAGGAGGAGGCCTAGCCCCCTCAAACCAAATCCCAGACTCAGAATTGCTGCACAACCTTATGATCTTTGTAGAACAGGCTTTATACAGCAGAATAAGTTTAAACCTTCCTCTGAGAAGCTTGAGAAACAGTTTTTCCTTGTCACCAGTTCCCAACTTTTTAGGGAGTACTTGAATGTCTAACATCAGGGGTTCTTTCTGGAAGACTGTCCGGTGGTGCCTGGAGCTGTATCATATGTGAGAATGTATTTCTACAAACTGACATTTCCCAACATGGCTCAGTCTCTATCACATCAGGAATAGAAGAACTGATAAAGGAATGAACTAAGAAGAAACGCATTCAGTCAAACCTCTTTTTAATGTTGATTTTATTACTTTTTATGCAAAATATTTCATCCATTTTATTTGTAAAGACAAAACTACGCAAAGTGAAATCACGAGTGACTTCACACTGATGCTTGTAGAGTTTTAGCTGAGAAATGACAACATGTTAGCAGACGGATTCCTTTGGGTGTCTCGTCAGCCTGGGGCTGCTCAGAGTCCAACACACAGTCCAGGAGGCCAGGGATGTGTCCAGTGGGTCCAGAACCCCTTCAGCTCTCGGTTTTGGCCACTTTGGGGACCTGCCCCTCCGGCTCGCCGGACACCACCTGGCTCTTCCTCTTCCTCAGGCCCTTCATCTTCCGCGTCTGCAGCTTGGACAGGTCCTGCCTCTGCATGTGCACCTGACCGAACTTGGTGCCGAAGATGTCGCGGGAGATATTTTTCTTCTTCTTTGGCTGTGGAGAAGAGGAAGAGCGTCAACTTGATGAAGTCTTTGTTTGGCCAATAGCATTTTGTGTTTAGGAGCAAATGGATGGATTATATAGATTTTTAACTGTCCATCTAAATATTCAGCTCAATATAATAATGCCAATAAAAACAGTTCATGTCAACAAATCACTGATCACTGCACAAGCACAACTCTCCTAGACTTTAAGGTAAGGGGGGTGTAAAGGCCTGAGGTCAGCACGTCAGACAAGAATAAACTGACTGATGCTGTGAGAACATCCCTTTAAATGTCCATTTAAACCCACATGGGGTGGACAGCTACACCACCTGCAGGACAAATGCTTAACTACAAATATCGAACATCCCAAAAGTATTTCAAATTTTATAGAGGATTTAGCTTTTTTTCTTTTTCAATGTATTTTTACATATAAATCTCATTTCACAGCTATCTTAGTGAAAAGTCATGTTTTTTTTGGACAGATTTGTGCTCACTGTGAACCCCTAACGCGTTCATACAGGTCATTAAACAGCCATAAATATATGAAGCTATCCTACAGTCAGATTCATGCTCCCAGTTTTTTTGGTTTTGATTTGGACTCTAACTTTTCCTCTTTAACCAAGTGGTGTAAAAGTGGGCCTAACTCTGCCTTTCTGCCAGACGAGACTAGGGGGGGACTGTGTTTTGACACTCACCTTCAAGGCTTTGGGCTGTTTGTGAGCCAGCTTGGACAAGTCGTCCGACGCCAAATGGGATCTTCTGAGAACAAAGTCGAAGGACGGCCCGATCTCCTCCAGCTCGATGCGGGGGGTCCGGCAGCCCGACTTCTTCAGCAGACACCTGCAGGCACAGGGTCGGGCCATAAGGAGCCACTCTAAACGGGACTGTTTAGAGTGGCTCCTTAGGGTGCGTTTGTTTTCCTCACCTGTAGCTGCGCATGTAGATCTTCCCCTCCAGGGCGGTGAAGTGCAGCACGTGCTCCAGACCGGCCAGACGCACCGCCGCCACGCTGGGGCCCCGGAAGAAGTCTGCCACACAAGGGAAACGCTCACGGTCTGGGACAGGTACCGTACCCCCCCCCCACACACACACACACACACTCCACCATGCACACCTGTCAGCAGGCTCTTCAGGCGCCTGTGCTCGGCGTCCACATCGAAAGCTTCCCCCGCAAACACCAGCATGGGTTTGGTCCCCTCTGGACACTTGCTGGCCTGAAACAGAACACAAAACATCAGCGTCTGCTCAGACTCCGGCTGGAGGCTAAAGAGGGATTCAGTCAGATCAGGCGGGGTTAAAACATTTTAGAAGGATTTTATCAGAGCTGAGCTACAAGCTGGAAGCTAGGAAATGTTTTAAGAGCCCAAAAAAGCAACATTCTGTGAGAGAGAGCAGCTTTATGGTGATTGTGTCGGTTTAGAGAAGCTGCTTTAGGTCAAAATAAACGATACATGACAAGAAAACCGTGTGATAACAAACAAAAGGATACGATTTGTTTTCCCAGGAGGATAAAGTGTCATTTTTGGACCCTGCACTCCTAAAATGTTGCAGTATTCACAGCAGGATGCTTTCTTGTTACACATTATGTATCTTAGTTATACATCTGAACTTTGGAGCCTGGTGGATTTAGTGTTTATATACGAGCTGTGGTAGTTACTCATGTTTCCTTTTGTTTAACCGTGTCAATTCAAACCAGCTACATCTGTGTGACCTGCAGCTTTCATACAGCTACAGTCACATCTGGACGGCCCTGTGTGTGTGTGTGTGTGTGTGTGTGTGTGTGTGTTTGTGTGCTGACTCATCATCTGGAGTCAGAAAAATAGAAGCTGTTTTACTGTGCACAGCAGTATAAGGACATCAGCATGAGGGACGGAATCCATCCGGTGTTTGTATTCTTAGAGGATTTACCTTTATCTCACTGAGGGGGACGTACTTCTCCATCCCGAGCTCGATCATGTCCAGCACGTGGAAGTCAAACAGCCGACCTGCAAACAGGCGGGAGAAGCGGTCACAGGCAGCAGCTACCGTTTGGTTCTTCTAAATCCTTCTTAAGTCAGGTTTTGTAGCTCTCTCTAACCCGTCACACACAGCCACAGCGCTGGCACGATGTTTACATAACTCTATACTATCACCACCACTCTGTCAGAGTGTGATCGAACTGGAAAATACCAATGTCGTTATTCACTGTCACTAATGGTATAAATTATAGCACTGTGGAATTAAAACTGAGGCTTTGACACAACATGCATTTATCAGGGAGAAAAATGGTAAAGAAAGATAGAAAATCGAGCAAAAAAAGTTTTTTAAAGAAATGTGTAGGATAGTTTTATTTGACATTGGTGCACTTTAGCAAAGCACAAAAACTCCAGCGCATCAGGACAAACCTGACTGCTAATATTTAGAGCAGGATTCTGTGCGACCCACCCGTCACACCAGGTTAGAGACAATAAAGACGCCCAAAGGAGCGTCTTCTTTTTCTGGTATCAAAAACAATTGGCCTTGAGGAGTCCAGTCTGAGGTCCCTAAATCTGTCCACAAAGTCCCTCCAAAAACGAGAATAATTATCTCCAAGTTAAGTTGTTTAAGCCATCTTGATTTTGACTTGAAATTCCTGCTTTTGTGCCCATCAAAACACAATTACGACAAAGAATCTAAGGATAGGTGAGGGTAATTACAGGGTTATTATAAAACTATTATCAAACTCTGTAGCTCAACAGTTTACCACAACGGTTGTGGTGAGCCGTTTAAACCTGTAGCTGTAGTAGCTCTACTCCACCACAGGGTGGCAGCCACGCACAGAGCTGTGTGGACAGGGAGCAGGTGCAGAACCTCCAGACCCTCTGAGTGGACCTCCACAACGGAACAGAAACTAATAGGGAAAGAGGTAAAATACCAATATGCCCCGCTTTCAGACGCAAACAAATACAGCGGGCTGGCCATCAACGGCGAACGGCAGAGTCAGAAATGTGTGAACGGAAAGGTTTTTGTACATCAACCCGTCAGACTCACCGAATATGAGGTTGTTGGGCCGCTTCTTGTTGTGGGAGCCAAACAGAAACAGAGAGCAGTCCGTCTTCTTGGAGAAAAACTCCTGAAAAGGGTTGAGAGGGAACATTAGAAACAGCCCGGCTCCCCGCTGTGAGCCGTGTTATAGTTAAGCAAAGTACTAAACTCTGATAAAGACCCCTGAAACGCCCAGTGGCTGCTCAAAGCCTCTACTTACCAACGAGGTGGAGTCCTCAAAAGGCCGCGTGATATTCTTTCTGAAAAGCATACACAGGCTTTAAAACACTGTCCTCCCACCTGACAGAGCTTGTGTTTCTGTTTAAAGACGTCCCACTGTGGACACACTGCCTCCAGATGCTCCATCTCCTCCTAAGATCCGACTAAAACTGATAAGATGGAGTTCTGCGGGTTACGAGCTCCACCTGTTTTTTCTGCATCCCCTAAAGTAAAAATCAGTGGCTGGGACTCACCACACTCACTCCCTCACCACAGCTCAGACCTTCTCTTCTGCTTTTTTTGCCCAGTTCTATCTACCTTCACTATTCAGCACATGCTCTCTGGTCCTTCTGTGCTTTCCTCTTACTTTAAATCCAAATTCCAGCACAAGACGGCTGAGCACAAACTCTTATCAGCTAAGAAATCTAGAGAAAATCTAATTCCATTGTTGCATTCATATTAGAAGTTCCCTTTGCTAAAAACCTCCCCTGTGCTTGACTGAATAGTTCTTGATGAATAATGAATTCTTGACGTTAAATGGCTTAACAAATGAGTTGGAGTCAGTGGTACTTTCATTGTGAAGAATCCATGGCATATCCCCTGCTATAACAAGAATTTGTATTTTTCAATTTTCGTTTCAATCGTCTGTGGATTGAAGTCCACAGAGGAACTGCACATGCCCGCTGACCAGAGCCTGGGTTTGCTCTGTGAAGCAGCTATTTCAGTCCTGATCCGGATCACTTACTTCTTGTACAGCACAGCACTGGGCTTCTTCAGGGCATACTGCAAGAAAAAGAACTTTTGTTTAGATCAGAAAAATAGTCACTTTTCAAACATCCTTGGAGATCCAGTAAAAACACCCTCTGGATTCTGCCTCAGAGCTGTTGGGCCACTCCATCCCTCATATTCCTACACAGTGAAAAAGACAAAACGTCCCTGGCTCACTCACGATGTCTTTCAGGGCCTGGGTTACGGCCTGATTGGTGTTCCCTCCTTTCATTATCATGGCGCTCTTGCCATCCTCCATCAGTTTGGGCGCTCTGCCCTCCAGGAAGCGCTTCGAGCGCTTCGTCTTTGGTTTTCTGAGGACAGAAACACAGAAATAACACAGAACCGCCTTTGAGTGGAGCCATTGAAAAGGATACCTGTGAGAAATTAAAGGTTTTATGACCAGATGGAGCTTTTGTTCTCAGTCAGCCTTCTCCAACTTAACTTGTTTCACAATACAAAGACTCTCGACACATTTCCCTTACACTCTGTTTACGGCTATATGCTATTGCTCCATAAGCTTATTCTACATACAGACTTCTCTGCAGCTTTCCTACGATCCTGGAGATTGATCAAAAAATAATTCTGGGGCTTCTGGTTATAAGCATAAAACATCAGCTCAAAAAATCATGGACATCTTCTCCTGAAAAGCCAAAGTTCAGGCCCAAAACCATCTAAACTACCAACAGACACAAAGACCTAGTTGGCCTTAATCATTTGATTTATCCAGGTTCAAAAGCTTCTGAGACAATTTATTGCATCTGATTGACTGTGAGGTATTCACAGTGCTGTCGGTGATCAATTAAAAGAACCTTTCTAAAAATCTATCTTAGTTTCAGGTCTTTACAGCTGCAAAAACAGGTTTTAAACAGGCATTCCCTCAGATCTGAGTCAAACAGATAGTATGCATCTAGATCTAGATCTAATCCAGTGATCCGTTAGTGGTGATGCTTATGCTGCCTAGAAAAGGAGGTGGTCTAAAGACAGAAAAGTCCTCATCACGAGTGTCTTGACTAAAGTCAAGGTAACATCAGGAACATCCTAACAAGCTCCCATTCCAAAAAGAGGCTCCTCAAAAGTGGAGGACAATGTGGAGTGTTGCTGTGAACATCTGTCCAGCTGTCCAAATGGAGACGATTTTCCCCCATTTTTTGAGTTTGGCATCAATGAGCAGAGGAAGTACAGCAGATGCTGTTTATCAGGGACTATTCTGATCAGGAAGTAATTTAAATGGTCAGTTACATCCAACAAACAAACAAACCGAGCGCTAAGAGAAAGCTAATTCCGAACTTTTGTCCCCAATGACAGACAACATCCACCTCCACAGGTCAATACTTTGTTAAAAAAAATGTTTTACATGCATACACGCCTTATAAGATTCCACGTGAACCAAAATCTTTCCTCTGAGCTGCGTTAGCTGCCGGACAGCTAAGCTAGCGGCTAGCTAGCCCCAGCTAGCTTCACCCGGAAAACAACCAACACTTCAAAACCGCGTTTTACTCACGTTACGCCGTCTAACTGCGTCATTTTGTCGCCTTTGTTGGTGTTTTTGTCAACTTTACGAGCACCCGGGTGGACACCAAGTCCACGTGAATCTCAGCGTGGTAGACGACAACCTTTCTTCTTCGTGTTTGGGAATCGGTTGAAGTCTCGCGAGCGTTCACTACCGCCACCTAGCGGCAGACTCACGCATATCAGGCTACGGACTTTAATGAACACTAAAGGAAAAAAAGAGAGGATGGTCTTCCATCACACATTGATGGAGCAGATTAAATATATACGCACAAAAAAACATAAAAGTAAGTCTGACTAGATGTGGTAATAGAAAGATAAACTTCTCACGGGGTGTGATGAGTCAGTGGTTTGAGTGTTTGAAATTTTAAGTCTTATTATATTTCACCAGTGGTGCTCACAAAGATGTTTAATTTATTTTCAGTTCTTTAGTTTAGGAATTAAAGGTTGTAGTAAGAAGTGCCAACTACATTTAGTGAAGTATTCCTCTTTTTGGACATTTTGAATCCATTCTTTCATTGTTTTCCATGACCTCACCTGTTTGTGCAGAGCCTAATATTCTGTCTGGTCAGTTTCCACATATAATGCTCAAACACTAACTGGTCATGTAGAAATGTCCTGGCCTGGCTGAGCGGTCAGGGATCCGGGACGTCCTTTCTGAAGATATTAGGTCAGTATGCATTAATCTCCTTTAAACATGCGTCACCGGTGGCTCAATCGAATAAAACTATGGCCACTGTAGCAGGCTTTTAAATGGTATTTAATCTAATAATAAAAACAGACATACCTTCAACCAGTGTTGGGGAGTAACGGATTACATGTAACGACGTTACGTAATTTAATTACAAAAAAAGAGTAACTGTAATTCGTTACAGTTACAATGAGAAAATATGTAACTGAGTTACAGTTACTTCTGAAAATATTAAGAATTACAAATTTAGTTACCTTTTTTTAAAAATATAAAGAAAAACCTTTGCAAAATATGCAACTCACTGATAGACGAAGCGTATTGGTTTACTAATATTTGACTGTTTGGTTTTGATGCATGACAAACGTTTACCGATGTCTATGACCTAGCCTAGCCTAGCCTACCTAGCCTACCCAACTGTAGGTGACCAGACGTCCTCTTTTTCCCAGACATGTCCTACATTTCAGACTAGGGTTGTCAAAAGTATCAATACTTAAAAAAGTATCGATACTAAAATGTTGTATCCGGATACGACTGACCTGCCGTCGCTTGTCTCCGATTTATTTACGTATTTATTTACGTTGTTTATGATCATTAACAAGACGTTAGCCTTGAACTGCTAGCTGCGGCCAATAGCTAATAATAACATGCTAAAATTAATCATGGGTCAATACTCATTAAAACCTTAAAGTAATCGAAAAGTAATTAAAAGTAATTAGTTACATTACTTTTTAAAAGTAATCCAAAAAGTTACACTACAATTACATTTTAAACAAGGTAACGTGTAACTGTAACGGATTACATTTTTAAAGTAATGTACCCAACACTGCCTTCAACAACCTTCATGTGCTGATAGATGAACTACTGCTGAAGCTGACAAGTGACACTAAGGAATGTAATCGCATTCAACAGCAGCAAATCCTGTCACCTGAGGCGGTTTCAGACATGGTTGAATTCATTCTCATGTCCCGTGACATCACAATCGTCTTACCTGTATTATTGGATAATATCGGTCCGACATATTGACCCAAACACGTTAAGATGATTGGATGCAGCTCACTGGTGCTGTACCCCAGCTTCCTCCCATCACCAAAAACGTGCATGTTAGGTTAACACAAAGGTTTGCACCTCTGGGAGTGAATGTGAGTGGTTGTGTGTCTCTGCGCGGTCCAGTGAAAGAACGGTGTTGTGTTTAGTAACGACAAAACTAAACTTTTCCTGGATCAAATCCCAACAAGTTGTGATGCATGTGTGGACTTCTGCTGCTCTGGTTTACTAAACGGACGCTAGAAGATAATATTTTTACTTTTGTTTGTGATGCCAATATACA
>CAJRST010038533.1:0-12646 GCA_907169785.1 Menidia menidia
TGTATATTGGCATCACAAACAAAAGTAAAAATATTATCTTCTAGCGTCCGTTTAGTAAACCAGAGCAGCAGAAGTCCACACATGCATCACAACTTGTTGGGATTTGATCCAGGAAAAGTTTAGTTTTGTCGTTACTAAACACAACACCGTTCTTTCACTGGACCGCGCAGAGACACACAACCACTCACATTCACTCCCAGAGGTGCAAACCTTTGTGTTAACCTAACATGCACGTTTTTGGTGATGGGAGGAAGCTGGGGTACAGCACCAGTGAGCTGCATCCAATCATCTTAACGTGTTTGGGTCAATATGTCGGACCGATATTATCCAATAATACAGGTAAGACGATTGTGATGTCACGGGACATGAGAATGAATTCAACCATGTCTGAAACCGCCTCAGGTGACAGGATTTGCTGCTGTTGAATGCGATTACATTCCTTAGTGTCACTTGTCAGCTTCAGCAGTAGTTCATCTATCAGCACATGAAGGTTGTTGAAGGCAGTGTTGGGTACATTACTTTAAAAATGTAATCCGTTACAGTTACACGTTACCTTGTTTAAAATGTAATTGTAGTGTAACTTTTTGGATTACTTTTAAAAAGTAATGTAACTAATTACTTTTAATTACTTTTCGATTACTTTAAGGTTTTAATGAGTATTGACCCATGATTAATTTTAGCATGTTATTATTAGCTATTGGCCGCAGCTAGCAGTTCAAGGCTAACGTCTTGTTAATGATCATAAACAACGTAAATAAATACGTAAATAAATCGGAGACAAGCGACGGCAGGTCAGTCGTATCCGGATACAACATTTTAGTATCGATACTTTTTTAAGTATTGATACTTTTGACAACCCTAGTCTGAAATGTAGGACATGTCTGGGAAAAAGAGGACGTCTGGTCACCTACAGTTGGGTAGGCTAGGTAGGCTAGGCTAGGCTAGGTCATAGACATCGGTAAACGTTTGTCATGCATCAAAACCAAACAGTCAAATATTAGTAAACCAATACGCTTCGTCTATCAGTGAGTTGCATATTTTGCAAAGGTTTTTCTTTATATTTTTAAAAAAAGGTAACTAAATTTGTAATTCTTAATATTTTCAGAAGTAACTGTAACTCAGTTACATATTTTCTCATTGTAACTGTAACGAATTACAGTTACTCTTTTTTTGTAATTAAATTACGTAACGTCGTTACATGTAATCCGTTACTCCCCAACACTGGTTGAAGGTATGTCTGTTTTTATTATTAGATTAAATACCATTTAAAAGCCTGCTACAGTGGCCATAGTTTTATTCGATTGAGCCACCGGTGACGCATGTTTAAAGGAGATTAATGCATACTGACCTAATATCTTCAGAAAGGACGTCCCGGATCCCTGACCGCTCAGCCAGGCCAGGACATTTCTACATGACCAGTTAGTGTTTGAGCATTATATGTGGAAACTGACCAGACAGAATATTAGGCTCTGCACAAACAGGTGAGGTCATGGAAAACAATGAAAGAATGGATTCAAAATGTCCAAAAAGAGGAATACTTCACTAAATGTAGTTGGCACTTCTTACTACAACCTTTAATTCCTAAACTAAAGAACTGAAAATAAATTAAACATCTTTGTGAGCACCACTGGTGAAATATAATAAGACTTAAAATTTCAAACACTCAAACCACTGACTCATCACACCCCGTGAGAAGTTTATCTTTCTATTACCACATCTAGTCAGACTTACTTTTATGTTTTTTTGTGCGTATATATTTAATCTGCTCCATCAATGTGTGATGGAAGACCATCCTCTCTTTTTTTCCTTTAGTGTTCATTAAAGTCCGTAGCCTGATATGCGTGAGTCTGCCGCTAGGTGGCGGTAGTGAACGCTCGCGAGACTTCAACCGATTCCCAAACACGAAGAAGAAAGGTTGTCGTCTACCACGCTGAGATTCACGTGGACTTGGTGTCCACCCGGGTGCTCGTAAAGTTGACAAAAACACCAACAAAGGCGACAAAATGACGCAGTTAGACGGCGTAACGTGAGTAAAACGCGGTTTTGAAGTGTTGGTTGTTTTCCGGGTGAAGCTAGCTGGGGCTAGCTAGCCGCTAGCTTAGCTGTCCGGCAGCTAACGCAGCTCAGAGGAAAGATTTTGGTTCACGTGGAATCTTATAAGGCGTGTATGCATGTAAAACATTTTTTTTAACAAAGTATTGACCTGTGGAGGTGGATGTTGTCTGTCATTGGGGACAAAAGTTCGGAATTAGCTTTCTCTTAGCGCTCGGTTTGTTTGTTTGTTGGATGTAACTGACCATTTAAATTACTTCCTGATCAGAATAGTCCCTGATAAACAGCATCTGCTGTACTTCCTCTGCTCATTGATGCCAAACTCAAAAAATGGGGGAAAATCGTCTCCATTTGGACAGCTGGACAGATGTTCACAGCAACACTCCACATTGTCCTCCACTTTTGAGGAGCCTCTTTTTGGAATGGGAGCTTGTTAGGATGTTCCTGATGTTACCTTGACTTTAGTCAAGACACTCGTGATGAGGACTTTTCTGTCTTTAGACCACCTCCTTTTCTAGGCAGCATAAGCATCACCACTAACGGATCACTGGATTAGATCTAGATCTAGATGCATACTATCTGTTTGACTCAGATCTGAGGGAATGCCTGTTTAAAACCTGTTTTTGCAGCTGTAAAGACCTGAAACTAAGATAGATTTTTAGAAAGGTTCTTTTAATTGATCACCGACAGCACTGTGAATACCTCACAGTCAATCAGATGCAATAAATTGTCTCAGAAGCTTTTGAACCTGGATAAATCAAATGATTAAGGCCAACTAGGTCTTTGTGTCTGTTGGTAGTTTAGATGGTTTTGGGCCTGAACTTTGGCTTTTCAGGAGAAGATGTCCATGATTTTTTGAGCTGATGTTTTATGCTTATAACCAGAAGCCCCAGAATTATTTTTTGATCAATCTCCAGGATCGTAGGAAAGCTGCAGAGAAGTCTGTATGTAGAATAAGCTTATGGAGCAATAGCATATAGCCGTAAACAGAGTGTAAGGGAAATGTGTCGAGAGTCTTTGTATTGTGAAACAAGTTAAGTTGGAGAAGGCTGACTGAGAACAAAAGCTCCATCTGGTCATAAAACCTTTAATTTCTCACAGGTATCCTTTTCAATGGCTCCACTCAAAGGCGGTTCTGTGTTATTTCTGTGTTTCTGTCCTCAGAAAACCAAAGACGAAGCGCTCGAAGCGCTTCCTGGAGGGCAGAGCGCCCAAACTGATGGAGGATGGCAAGAGCGCCATGATAATGAAAGGAGGGAACACCAATCAGGCCGTAACCCAGGCCCTGAAAGACATCGTGAGTGAGCCAGGGACGTTTTGTCTTTTTCACTGTGTAGGAATATGAGGGATGGAGTGGCCCAACAGCTCTGAGGCAGAATCCAGAGGGTGTTTTTACTGGATCTCCAAGGATGTTTGAAAAGTGACTATTTTTCTGATCTAAACAAAAGTTCTTTTTCTTGCAGTATGCCCTGAAGAAGCCCAGTGCTGTGCTGTACAAGAAGTAAGTGATCCGGATCAGGACTGAAATAGCTGCTTCACAGAGCAAACCCAGGCTCTGGTCAGCGGGCATGTGCAGTTCCTCTGTGGACTTCAATCCACAGACGATTGAAACGAAAATTGAAAAATACAAATTCTTGTTATAGCAGGGGATATGCCATGGATTCTTCACAATGAAAGTACCACTGACTCCAACTCATTTGTTAAGCCATTTAACGTCAAGAATTCATTATTCATCAAGAACTATTCAGTCAAGCACAGGGGAGGTTTTTAGCAAAGGGAACTTCTAATATGAATGCAACAATGGAATTAGATTTTCTCTAGATTTCTTAGCTGATAAGAGTTTGTGCTCAGCCGTCTTGTGCTGGAATTTGGATTTAAAGTAAGAGGAAAGCACAGAAGGACCAGAGAGCATGTGCTGAATAGTGAAGGTAGATAGAACTGGGCAAAAAAAGCAGAAGAGAAGGTCTGAGCTGTGGTGAGGGAGTGAGTGTGGTGAGTCCCAGCCACTGATTTTTACTTTAGGGGATGCAGAAAAAACAGGTGGAGCTCGTAACCCGCAGAACTCCATCTTATCAGTTTTAGTCGGATCTTAGGAGGAGATGGAGCATCTGGAGGCAGTGTGTCCACAGTGGGACGTCTTTAAACAGAAACACAAGCTCTGTCAGGTGGGAGGACAGTGTTTTAAAGCCTGTGTATGCTTTTCAGAAAGAATATCACGCGGCCTTTTGAGGACTCCACCTCGTTGGTAAGTAGAGGCTTTGAGCAGCCACTGGGCGTTTCAGGGGTCTTTATCAGAGTTTAGTACTTTGCTTAACTATAACACGGCTCACAGCGGGGAGCCGGGCTGTTTCTAATGTTCCCTCTCAACCCTTTTCAGGAGTTTTTCTCCAAGAAGACGGACTGCTCTCTGTTTCTGTTTGGCTCCCACAACAAGAAGCGGCCCAACAACCTCATATTCGGTGAGTCTGACGGGTTGATGTACAAAAACCTTTCCGTTCACACATTTCTGACTCTGCCGTTCGCCGTTGATGGCCAGCCCGCTGTATTTGTTTGCGTCTGAAAGCGGGGCATATTGGTATTTTACCTCTTTCCCTATTAGTTTCTGTTCCGTTGTGGAGGTCCACTCAGAGGGTCTGGAGGTTCTGCACCTGCTCCCTGTCCACACAGCTCTGTGCGTGGCTGCCACCCTGTGGTGGAGTAGAGCTACTACAGCTACAGGTTTAAACGGCTCACCACAACCGTTGTGGTAAACTGTTGAGCTACAGAGTTTGATAATAGTTTTATAATAACCCTGTAATTACCCTCACCTATCCTTAGATTCTTTGTCGTAATTGTGTTTTGATGGGCACAAAAGCAGGAATTTCAAGTCAAAATCAAGATGGCTTAAACAACTTAACTTGGAGATAATTATTCTCGTTTTTGGAGGGACTTTGTGGACAGATTTAGGGACCTCAGACTGGACTCCTCAAGGCCAATTGTTTTTGATACCAGAAAAAGAAGACGCTCCTTTGGGCGTCTTTATTGTCTCTAACCTGGTGTGACGGGTGGGTCGCACAGAATCCTGCTCTAAATATTAGCAGTCAGGTTTGTCCTGATGCGCTGGAGTTTTTGTGCTTTGCTAAAGTGCACCAATGTCAAATAAAACTATCCTACACATTTCTTTAAAAAACTTTTTTTGCTCGATTTTCTATCTTTCTTTACCATTTTTCTCCCTGATAAATGCATGTTGTGTCAAAGCCTCAGTTTTAATTCCACAGTGCTATAATTTATACCATTAGTGACAGTGAATAACGACATTGGTATTTTCCAGTTCGATCACACTCTGACAGAGTGGTGGTGATAGTATAGAGTTATGTAAACATCGTGCCAGCGCTGTGGCTGTGTGTGACGGGTTAGAGAGAGCTACAAAACCTGACTTAAGAAGGATTTAGAAGAACCAAACGGTAGCTGCTGCCTGTGACCGCTTCTCCCGCCTGTTTGCAGGTCGGCTGTTTGACTTCCACGTGCTGGACATGATCGAGCTCGGGATGGAGAAGTACGTCCCCCTCAGTGAGATAAAGGTAAATCCTCTAAGAATACAAACACCGGATGGATTCCGTCCCTCATGCTGATGTCCTTATACTGCTGTGCACAGTAAAACAGCTTCTATTTTTCTGACTCCAGATGATGAGTCAGCACACAAACACACACACACACACACACACACACACACACACAGGGCCGTCCAGATGTGACTGTAGCTGTATGAAAGCTGCAGGTCACACAGATGTAGCTGGTTTGAATTGACACGGTTAAACAAAAGGAAACATGAGTAACTACCACAGCTCGTATATAAACACTAAATCCACCAGGCTCCAAAGTTCAGATGTATAACTAAGATACATAATGTGTAACAAGAAAGCATCCTGCTGTGAATACTGCAACATTTTAGGAGTGCAGGGTCCAAAAATGACACTTTATCCTCCTGGGAAAACAAATCGTATCCTTTTGTTTGTTATCACACGGTTTTCTTGTCATGTATCGTTTATTTTGACCTAAAGCAGCTTCTCTAAACCGACACAATCACCATAAAGCTGCTCTCTCTCACAGAATGTTGCTTTTTTGGGCTCTTAAAACATTTCCTAGCTTCCAGCTTGTAGCTCAGCTCTGATAAAATCCTTCTAAAATGTTTTAACCCCGCCTGATCTGACTGAATCCCTCTTTAGCCTCCAGCCGGAGTCTGAGCAGACGCTGATGTTTTGTGTTCTGTTTCAGGCCAGCAAGTGTCCAGAGGGGACCAAACCCATGCTGGTGTTTGCGGGGGAAGCTTTCGATGTGGACGCCGAGCACAGGCGCCTGAAGAGCCTGCTGACAGGTGTGCATGGTGGAGTGTGTGTGTGTGTGTGTGGGGGGGGGGTACGGTACCTGTCCCAGACCGTGAGCGTTTCCCTTGTGTGGCAGACTTCTTCCGGGGCCCCAGCGTGGCGGCGGTGCGTCTGGCCGGTCTGGAGCACGTGCTGCACTTCACCGCCCTGGAGGGGAAGATCTACATGCGCAGCTACAGGTGAGGAAAACAAACGCACCCTAAGGAGCCACTCTAAACAGTCCCGTTTAGAGTGGCTCCTTATGGCCCGACCCTGTGCCTGCAGGTGTCTGCTGAAGAAGTCGGGCTGCCGGACCCCCCGCATCGAGCTGGAGGAGATCGGGCCGTCCTTCGACTTTGTTCTCAGAAGATCCCATTTGGCGTCGGACGACTTGTCCAAGCTGGCTCACAAACAGCCCAAAGCCTTGAAGGTGAGTGTCAAAACACAGTCCCCCCCTAGTCTCGTCTGGCAGAAAGGCAGAGTTAGGCCCACTTTTACACCACTTGGTTAAAGAGGAAAAGTTAGAGTCCAAATCAAAACCAAAAAAACTGGGAGCATGAATCTGACTGTAGGATAGCTTCATATATTTATGGCTGTTTAATGACCTGTATGAACGCGTTAGGGGTTCACAGTGAGCACAAATCTGTCCAAAAAAAACATGACTTTTCACTAAGATAGCTGTGAAATGAGATTTATATGTAAAAATACATTGAAAAAGAAAAAAAGCTAAATCCTCTATAAAATTTGAAATACTTTTGGGATGTTCGATATTTGTAGTTAAGCATTTGTCCTGCAGGTGGTGTAGCTGTCCACCCCATGTGGGTTTAAATGGACATTTAAAGGGATGTTCTCACAGCATCAGTCAGTTTATTCTTGTCTGACGTGCTGACCTCAGGCCTTTACACCCCCCTTACCTTAAAGTCTAGGAGAGTTGTGCTTGTGCAGTGATCAGTGATTTGTTGACATGAACTGTTTTTATTGGCATTATTATATTGAGCTGAATATTTAGATGGACAGTTAAAAATCTATATAATCCATCCATTTGCTCCTAAACACAAAATGCTATTGGCCAAACAAAGACTTCATCAAGTTGACGCTCTTCCTCTTCTCCACAGCCAAAGAAGAAGAAAAATATCTCCCGCGACATCTTCGGCACCAAGTTCGGTCAGGTGCACATGCAGAGGCAGGACCTGTCCAAGCTGCAGACGCGGAAGATGAAGGGCCTGAGGAAGAGGAAGAGCCAGGTGGTGTCCGGCGAGCCGGAGGGGCAGGTCCCCAAAGTGGCCAAAACCGAGAGCTGAAGGGGTTCTGGACCCACTGGACACATCCCTGGCCTCCTGGACTGTGTGTTGGACTCTGAGCAGCCCCAGGCTGACGAGACACCCAAAGGAATCCGTCTGCTAACATGTTGTCATTTCTCAGCTAAAACTCTACAAGCATCAGTGTGAAGTCACTCGTGATTTCACTTTGCGTAGTTTTGTCTTTACAAATAAAATGGATGAAATATTTTGCATAAAAAGTAATAAAATCAACATTAAAAAGAGGTTTGACTGAATGCGTTTCTTCTTAGTTCATTCCTTTATCAGTTCTTCTATTCCTGATGTGATAGAGACTGAGCCATGTTGGGAAATGTCAGTTTGTAGAAATACATTCTCACATATGATACAGCTCCAGGCACCACCGGACAGTCTTCCAGAAAGAACCCCTGATGTTAGACATTCAAGTACTCCCTAAAAAGTTGGGAACTGGTGACAAGGAAAAACTGTTTCTCAAGCTTCTCAGAGGAAGGTTTAAACTTATTCTGCTGTATAAAGCCTGTTCTACAAAGATCATAAGGTTGTGCAGCAATTCTGAGTCTGGGATTTGGTTTGAGGGGGCTAGGCCTCCTCCTGCCCCTGCCTGGACCTGGACCCGTCCCCAAATCTATGTTGTTGAAGCAATACGGTAATGGTCCCCACTCTACAGCTGCTGTCCCAGACCTCCATGCGATATCTAAGAGGCGTGTCAGCAATCCCTACAGCACCTGAACACATCCTCAGGTCACCATAACAAGTCATGGACTCTGCTTTTCAATCCAAATGAAATGGTCCACAAAACAAGCCAAAAGGCTCAATGGCTTTGCTAAATTCCTCCCATAATAAGAGTTTAGCCCTCATAAGCAGGAGCCATTATAGCTGTCAGCTGCTTAATGGCTACCCTCACAGCAGGGGTCCATCAGTGGGTCCACTGGTAACCTACAACCGTAAGGCCGCAAATGGTGAATCCCACATTAACAGAGGTCCTGAACCTGGTCCGTTCAGATTCCATGTCCAGGGCCTCTACCAGACAGAACAACTCTGAGGATTGAAGATGTAATGGACAGAGGTTTCTGTCAAACTTTTCCCAATTGACCTTCCCCAACATTGAGGACTTGGTCTTCTAACAGTCTTCACCACCATGTTGTCTAACAACTGACCACCAGGTGGAGAACTGGTGATGTTACTTACTCCTAGCCCTCATCAGGTCAGGATGTGAGTCCCTCTGGTGGAGTGTGTTACTAATGTTACTTACTGTGGTCCTAGCTCTCTTCAGGTCCTAAATCAGGTCCCTCTGTGTAGTTCTTGGATGTTTCCTCTCCACAGGATGGGGCCTTGTGTGTGGTCCCAGATGGAAGCAGATCACCGGTGGTCCTGTATGTCTTTATGTCTTCCATTTTCTTACAGTTGCTCTCACAGGTGATGTCTTCACACCGACCTGCTGGCCTGTTGTAGGTTCCCTCCCCAGCCTCTCTTCCTGGTTACCGTGGACAGCTCTGTGGTCTGGGCCATGGTTGGGTTTGAGTCTGGCTGTCTGGGGCTGTGGACAGGTGTCTTTAATACAGATAACGAGCTCAAACTTAGACTTAGACTTAGACAGTACTTTATTGATGGGAGGACAGCAGAGCCTCTTAAAGGAGAAGTTACAGGTCTGTGAGAGACTGATGTTTAACTGGTTTGTGGATGACCAAATACTTATTTTCCACCATGATTTTACAACAAGATTCTATAAGAATCCTGCTTTCTGATTTCCTGGATTTTTCTTTCTTATTCTGCCTCTCATAGTTCAGGTGCACCTTTGATGAGAACTACCAGTCTTTCTAAATCCTATCTGTCTGACTAAATATTACTGGGATCTTGTAACTTTTTTTTTTTTTCCCCTGCCACCATTGGTAGGTAATCTATATCTAAAGCAGGTGAATAAATCATTCTGATTAGAGAACCAGACCCACTGAACACTGCCTAACTGATAGGATCCAGGAATAAGAAATGACCTCCAACACTACTATTGCTTTTTTTAAAAGATCTTTAGAACCTTAAATCCTTAATTTGATTTATTAGACCTTGTTGTGTTTTAATGTTTTCTGGCAACATCCTTGTTTATATGGTGATATTTGAGATGTGTCACACCGTCCAGACTAAAGATACAATATGTTAAGAATTGTAATGCAAAAAATAGTACAAGAAATGTTTGGTAACATCACAAGACTCTAACTTTGACAGACAACAGAAATTAGCAGCAGCTTTTCAATTTGAAGTGGTTATGATGCAACTCAGGGACGTGTCCAGGATTTCTGTCTTGGGGGGGCGGGGTACAGGCTATCGAGGGGGGGGGGCACAATGAATGTATACGTTTCTAAATGTCCTGTGGCTTATTCATCTATGGGCGATTACAGACCTGCTTCTACCTGCTGCCTCCTTTGCCTGCTGTCTTTGTCCTGTTGCATTTAGGAGCCTTTCTCTGCGTTTCCCCCTAAAACCTAAAAACTGAAACCCTGGATTTGGTGGGCTGGTGTCTAAACTCCACTGAGCAGATCTCTTCCACCCAGAGAACAGCAGCCGGACTGCATCTGGTCTAGCTGGGACTCACCCTGCTGGTTAAACTATGGATTCCTGGAAAATATGGAGGCGTTTCTGCTTTTCTGTTCTTTCTGTGGAGGACGCTGAAGACCTGGAGTCCAGATGGAGTCAGACACAAGTGGGCATCACAGGCAGAGCTCACTCCTGGTTTGAATCCTACCTCTCTGGTAGAGTATCCTGGCTTGGCCACACTTCTGCAGAACACCACAGGGGTCCCCCAAGGTTCAGTACTGGGACCTCTTCTCTTTGCCTTATACACCACCTCACTGGGCCAGATCCTCTGACCTCATGGTTTCTCACACTATCTGTCGTTCCCTCCTGATGACCACACGGTCTCAGCACACGTCTCAGACTCTCTCTGACATGTAAAAATGGATCAAAGCCCATCACCTCCTACTGAATCTCATCACTGAACTGCTCGTCTTTCCAGTCAGACCAACAACACACCCCAGCATTCCCATCTCTGGCTCCATCAAAGGGAGCTAGAAACTGGGGCGTCATGACGGATGACCAGCTGACCTTTAAAGATCACGTTAAAGACCTCCGTTTCTCGATCTTGTCGCTTCACTCTACTAAACATAAGAAAAGATCCGGCCATACCTAACCCAACATGCTGCCCAGCTCCTGGTGCAGTCTATGGTCATCTCCCACCTTGACTATTGTAATGCCCTCTTGACGTGTCTCCCAGTCTGGACGTTAAAACCTTTATAAATGATCCAGAACGTGGCGGTGCGTCTGGTCTTCAATCAGCCCAAAATTTCTCACGTCACCCCTCTGTTCACCGAGTTTCACTGGTTACCTCTGGCTGCCCGTATCAAACTCAAGTCCCTGTTGCTAGCCCACAAGTCCCTGTTGCTAGCCCACAAGTCCCTGAGGCTAGCCCACAAGTCCCTGATGCTAGCCTACAAAGTGCTTAAGGGTTCTGCTCCCATCTACTTGAATCCTCTTACAAAGGCATATGTCACAACTCGGTCACTCTGGTCATTAACGGATTGTCGTCTAGCAGAGCTGCACCACGTTAAAACAATCCAGACTTTGGTGGAACGACCTACCAAGCGCTACAAGAACAGCAGCGTCCCTATCTGTCTTTAGGAAACTCTTAAAGACCCCCTTCTCCACAGAGCATCTCTTAACCCTAACTCTAACCCAGACCTCTGTAACCCCTCTACTCCTCTTTCTGTGCTTCCCTCTCTCTTCTCTTTTCTGTCACCACTGATTCTGACTGGGGATTTTCCTCTAGAGAACTTATTGTCATATTGATAACTGTAAAATTGTGTCTGCTTTGGATAAAGGCCTCTGCTAAATGCAGAAACAGAAACAGAGCCCTCAGTGTCCCGCAGCAGGATGTCATCTGCATCTGGATTCCACTACGTCATTGCGCGGTCGACCACAACAGCCAATGAGCTTCGCGGGGGTCCGAGGCCCCGCCCCCAGGCGCTTTATATCCGAAACCCAGCAACGGAGTGACAGTTCCACATGCTGCCAGGCAGCCTTCAGCCCCCAGAATCAGCCCCACATCTACCAGAGCAGCACAGAGGGCTTGTGACCCGTCCACCTCCAGACCCTAACCCTAACCCGACCCCTAACCAGAGCTGACACCCTAACCATGACAGGGGAGAGCGGACCGCCGGGGGACATGCCCGCCGGGGACAGGCGGGAGAACGGGGACCGCAAGGTGAACCTCACCGAGAAGGGGTCTCCTCCCTCCGCCGAGGAGGCCGAGTTCGTGCACCCGGAGGGCGGCTGGGGCTGGGTGGTCATGCTGGCCTCCATGTGGTGCAACGGCTCGGTGTTCGGGATCCAGAACGCCTTCGGCATCCTGTTCCTCTCCCTGCTGAGGGAGTTTGGCTCCGAGGAGGATGAGGACCTGCGCTTCAGGACGTGTGAGTAGAGCCGGGCTCCTTCCCGTCAGCCTCCCCCCTTTAAACGGTCTTTAAACGGTCTTTAAACTGTCTTTAAACGGTCTTTAAACGGTCCCCGGTGCTCGTCCGGGCCGGGGCGCAGGAGGCTCTCTGTCAGGTCCAACTTCTAAACGAGTACCGTCAAACGGCTCCCACCAGGCGGGCGGTAATACGAGCTGGAGCTTCCTGTTGAGGCAGACGAGAACCAACAGGAGGTGAGCTGGGTGGGTGGAAGGCTCCGAATGCGAACCGCCTGTTGCTTTCGCGCCTCTAACGGGGATGGCACGCGCCATGGGCTCGAACGGTGGCGTTCAAACGTCTGCCAACGGCCTATCACATCAGAACGAGGGGGGGGGGGGGCACGTTACCCAGGGTCACGACCCTCGCGTGGACCCTGAAGAAAAGGTGTCACAGACCGGGAAGAGGGCACCCCGGGAAATCCCCTCTCCTCTCCTCGTTTGTGTGTGTGTGTGTG
>CAJRST010038533.1:12746-25849 GCA_907169785.1 Menidia menidia
GTGTGTGTGTGTGTGTGTGTGTGTGTGTGTGTGTGTGTGTGTGTGATAGGAAGATAGACGGTGGACTGATCCCGTGAGTCAATGTATGTTAGGCTGTGATTGGTGCCCTCAAATCTGAGGGGCTTCTGCTTTTAACGGCCCACGTGGTGTCCAATAACGGACGAAAAGAAAAAATGAAAGCATCCCCCCTTTGGGTAAATATCAAGGAAGCATTAAGTTCAGTTTCTTGAAGCAAAACCTGCTGCGACCCGTTTATTCTGGGTTAGATACGAATAAAGATTCGTCCTAACTTTTATGAAAGTTTTCAAATTCAAATTCTTGTGGCCATTGGACTGTCAGAAACAGTAAAATAGGATTTAAACTGTCAATTCATTATTATAAAGTGTGGATTAGGTTGTCTTTACCCTCCCCTGTATATATATATATATAGACAGTTTAAGTACAGTGTGTGTACTGTGCCTTCACAGCTAGTTCAAATTCAGCCTGTTATGCAACCATTCAGGTCTCTTCAAACCTTTGGACCTTGTATCTTTGCTCATTCTTAACATAATCTTGGCCATTTCTCTTGAGTGATGCAGCCGAACAATAAAACTCGAGATCTTAGGAGGACAGACGCGGTTCCGATACCAGCAGCCGGGGGCCCTGAAGTTAATGTTTCGCTTTCCTCAGGGTGGGGAAAAGGTAGCCGTGGGGGAGGGGATGGCGGGCCAGATCCACCTGAAGTTGGGGCTAAATTCCCCAGAATCTCCAGTGGGTTGTGGTGCCATTGCCCCCCCCCTCTGCTCCGGGGTGTGTTTGCTCTGGGTGGGCAGTGGACACACAGGTCAGATTCCTCTGTCCGTCTTATGGCATTCTGGCTCATGAAATGCTTTATGTTCCATAAACTCATCCGTCCCCTGTGACTAGAGCTATATGTGGTCTGTCTGGTCCACTTCCCCTCTTCTCCAGCCCCTTTCGAGGAACCCCAGTTTGGCACCTGGTCACGGCGAAAATGTATTTGAAGTGAGAGTTCCATTTACAGTAGTTTTTTTCTTTGCTTTCCTCTTATGCAACCTGTGTGAAAACTGCACATTTCCAGCTGTCAGCCTCCATCCAAACCCCTCCCTCTCCGGCCTCTTTTTTTCCTTTTTTTTCGTAGAAGTCAGTGTGCATAATTCTCAGGCATGCAGGCCACGCTGTCGCCATGGATTCAGCTGCATGGTGCACACTTTCTATTATGAGTGTCAGGTTTTAAAGTCTGTAATTTAATAACAGAAGATAAAAGCGTCGCTCCCTCCAGTCTGATGTAGCTCTTTCATACGTTGGTTGATCGTTAAAGTTCAATCTGCCACCGAAGTCAATAAGATCAGATCTGGAGTCAGATTTACAGCCCAGTTTTTGGCTACTGGCTCTCAGGATGGGAAGCTTCCTTTTTTCCGGCTCCTGCCTGCTTCACGGAAGAAGAAGCCATTCATTTACATGTTTTTCCCGAGCTGGCCCGTTCTCAGGGAGAGCACGAAGCACCACTTCAGCCAAGACGTCCAACCTTTAGAGCAGGTCTTCCTGTTGTGAGGGGGGAGCTGAAGAGAGGCCATTAGTCTCTCTACTGGCTCAGGTTAGACACCGAGCTACAGGAAGTTCAGAGCAAGAGAGATCTCCTGTCTCTGACAGGCAGGATGAAAAGCAAGAGATTTGATAAGAATAAATCAAAACAATGGACGTAGCTTCCTTCCCGGATCGGCAGCTTTGCCTACATGACAAAAATAGTTTTTAAATGCCATGGTGAAATAACAAAGCCTGTAACTGATTGTTGTTAGCAGGCTGACAGAGACGGCACAGAAAAATGTTAACATGACCTTCTGCCAAACAAGTAATTCCATTCTGAGTGTTGTCATCTTTGCTATTTTAGAAGCTGACAGATGCCACTATCACTGGTTATTGAGAAAGAATACAATCAGGGATAAAATCTTGGTCTCTAGATAGGACAACACACATATAAGACATCTTTTAGTTTAGTTTTTTTACTTGTTAAAAACGCTTCACAAATCTGTGTATTTTCTTATATTTTACAATCTGTAGACGCTAATTAGAAGATTAATGACTTATAAACCAAGAAATTTGACAGGAAAAGTGGCCAACTTGGAGAATATTTTGGTTGAATTAGCAACTAGAGACAATTAAAAAAAGAAATTTTTCTTAAAAGCTGCAAGAGTAGGACTTTTACAGAATAAAATATTCTCTAGCAAATAAAATAGAAAGAACTGTTTTTATTTAATTGTCCTGTTCAGCTTTAAGGCAGAAGAATTGTTCTCTTAATTTCACATTATACTGAACAGATTCACTTTGGGAAGATTTTTTTTAATAAAAAGCCCACCTTGATTATTATCCTATACTGCTTTTTAAAATGTATTTTTCTTACAATGCTTTACATGTTTTAAATATTGCCAAAGCTGAAAGATAAACATAAATGAAACCCTTCAGAAAAGGAGAACCATCATTAAAGAAACAGAGATAGAAAGAGGGAGAAAAGACAACAAAACCAGACAACCGGCTGCTATATCTGTAGAAAGCAGAGAACATCCTATGGCCTCTGTGGGGCTGGAGGCTAACCCAGGAGGAGAACCATCAGGAGCAAGCAACGAAAAAACCAAAACCAAAGAACCCCAGTCCACCAGCAGCACAGAACCCAACAAGACCACCACAGAGACAAGAATCTGCCCAGAAAACCACAGAGGACCCCCAACGACTGTGGGCCAGAGGCCCCCAGGAGCCACAAGCAACAGCCCACCAGGCCACACCAGTCAGCTCATGAACAGGGACTTTCCTAACCCGAACTCGAACCCTAACCCGAACCCTAACTAGCCCTGTGAACAAGATCCTGGTGAGTTGTGCCCTGCTGTGGAGGAGGTCTATGAGTCTATGCGGAGCTTATTGTTCAGCTCATAGGTATATTTGAACCAAAAAGTCATTTGATGGTTTGGTTGAGTTTAAGATGTTCAGCACAGATTGATCACATTAATGAGCATTTTTTACATAAAAGATACAGTTTGTATCTTTGGCTTTATGTACTTGGGTCGGCACGGTGGTGTGGTGGTTAGCACCATCACCTCACAGCAAGAAGGTTCTGGTTTGGGGTTCTGCCAGAGTTTTCTGGGTTGGAGTCCCGGGGGAACCAGGACCAGAGGGTTCTGGGTTGGAGTCCCGGGGGAACCAGGACCTTTCTGGGTGGAGTCTGCATGTTCTCCTGTGTCTGTGGGTTCTCTCCGGGTTCTCCGGCTTCCTCCCACCCTCCAAAAACCTGCATGTTAGGTTGTTGGACTCCAAACTGCCCTTAGTGTGAGTGTGAGTGGTTGTTGGTCCTTGTGTGTCTCTGTGTGTCCTTGTGATGGACTGGGGACCGTCCAGGGGGATCCCGGCTCTCGCCCATTGACCACTGGGATAGGCTCCAGTTCCCCCCCATTAGGGGATAAGTGATAAAGAAGAGGCTTTATGTACTTTGTGTAGAAACAAAAAAGCAGATTAATTCCTAAAGAGAAACAAATGGAAACCTAAACATCCATACCTGGAAGTGGGATTTGTTACTGGACCAACCTCTGTTGGACTCATTACTTCTTTGTTCTTCATCATTTCTCTCAACTTTGGCTTTTTACACAATGACAGTGATAATGTTTTCTGCTGGGAAAGAGGAAGTGCTCCGCCATCCATACTCTCACTTAAAAACTCCTGTGAGCATTCAGTTCTCTGACATTTCTTCATTTTCTCGTGGGCCAGTACATTTGTTGTTTCTGTTAATTGTTTATTTGCTGATAAACTCCTATCTTATCCAGCTTTATCTTAATGCGAAACTGCATTCTCCGATGAGTTATATGAACTGGCCTTATGTTCTTATTACATTATAAGTCACTTATGTTTAATGCTACCTT
Source organism: Menidia menidia (assembly GCA_907169785.1). Taxonomy (NCBI): domain Eukaryota; kingdom Metazoa; phylum Chordata; class Actinopteri; order Atheriniformes; family Atherinopsidae; genus Menidia; species Menidia menidia. Next base: position 16,649 of record CAJRST010038533.1, read on the forward strand.
ACTTATCTCACATGGGTACGTTTAGAAAGGATGCAGTTTAAAGTTGCTGTCATAAAAAGATAGATTATCTTATCATCTTATATGGACAGATATCCAAATTTGCAGTTGAAAGCTTAGTTATAGTTTTCCTGGTTCCGCTCGCTGCAGTGCAAACAGAAGCTGCATAACAGCCGGACTAAAATGGAAGAGGCTGCACATTGGAAATTTAGAGAGTCAGACACGGCAGCATACCAAAGCCCGTGTTACAACATGTTTTCTTCTCTCAAATACACGCTCACGCAGTGGTGAGGCTACAGGCCGTAACATGGTACTATCAGAGCTGATGAAGGCACCTTTGATACGCTGTGTGTGCCATCACAGGGGTTTGTTCGGTTGGTTGTTGCTTAATAATGTAAGTCGGTATCAGAATTAAAATGTGACGGTGTGTTTTGCTATCGAAGTTGGAATGAAATCCCCATATGTAAATGTTGTTTTCTAATTATTTAAACTATATAGATGTGTTAGTTTGTTTGGGAGGTCTGTTCAAATGGGACTGACGGCCTTCATATATCTAAGAAAAAGCTCATTATAGCATCAGAGGAGCTTTTAGTTCCTGTGTGAAACATGTCAAACACACATGATCGCGGCTCTCAGACTGGTTGCTTTAAATCACGAATTGTATCTGTCGTTTTGTAGCATGAATTTATACGACTACCCACGATGAACTTTAAACAAGAGTCAAAACTCTCCTGCAGTTTGTCTCTGAAGACATCCTCAGCTCCCACACATCGGGTCACCTCTTTTCTCGGGAATACAAGACCCTGGAAACCACAGTCAGCCAACTGCAAAGTGAGTAGCCGGAGGGGGAACATTTTGTCCACTGATGGGCCCCATGTGTTGGGCTGAGGGCCTTTCCATCTGTCCCCGACTCCCTGTCTGTGGGAAATGCCAGATGGGGTTATTCCTGGGTTTTGTACCATAAAAGTCACCGTCAGCTAACATTAGAGCTGCCAAAGACCTTTGGACCATGCAAAGTTTGGAGTCCTTGATTTTGCTGTTTTGATGACTCGGCCCGATGCTGACGTCCATTCCAGGTGATCACGTGACCACGTTTTGGCTGGTTTGATGTTTATTAGGTGTGAAACTGGAAACCTAAAAGGCAGAGAGAAACATGAGGCTGGTGTTTAGCCCTTATTTGTGAAGCTCCCGCTGGCTGCACGCTGGAGTAGAAATATTGCTTTAGTATCGCCGCCTGTGGGAAGCCGTCTCAATGAGTGAGGTCATTGGGATTCAGTATTTGTTTGATCATCACACACAGTCCCGGGCCTGCCTCTGCACACAGCAGACTGTGGGCCACAAACAACCAGCAAGAAACGCAACACTTACCAACAGGTGTTTGAGCCAGAGACCGTATCAACGGGAGAAAACGCTCGTTGGCCTTTTGTGCTGCTGGTTCTCCTGTGATTAGGGATCGTAAACGATGAAGTTACGACCCCGGTGGTGTTGTTTGGCAGCTCGTTCACTGAGGCAGAAGTCATCAGGCCTGGATGTGACACAGCCCAGCGGAAGAGATCGCCTCCCTTCAGAAAAGTTTTCAAATTTGGAAAACACAGAAGTTAATGTTTGACCGGGCGTTTGATCTCCGGCATGTGTAAGCTACCATCTGAGTCGAGGTGAAGGTTGTGTAGAGATAAACGCTACAGCAGGGACACGTTTGAGGCAGGACACCTCATCAGTGGCGGCGGGGGGGGGGGGGGGGTGTACCTTTGGCCCCCGGTGCCCCACACGCAGGAGCTTAGTCCAGCTTTGACTCTGCGATAGCCACAGCTGGACAGAAGTGCAAAGAAAACACAGAATACAACATTTGTGACTCTGGACACTATCTCGATTTCTGTAATAAAATGTAAAAAAAAAAATTGCTCTGTGAAAAAAATATATAATCAGCAAATGCTTTTAATGGGATTAAATCAACATTTCTGAACAGTTTTGTAATAAACTTAAATGCAAAGAAAGGAAATATTCCGTGTTGCAGAAACACAGTTTTGACGATATAAAGGTGTGACGTGTCTCAGAAATGTGCTGTTAAAGGGGTCCTTATCATAAACTGGGTTTCTCACGCCTTACATAATTACCCTCTGCGATATCCAGGTGCCAACGGATTAAGTGATCGGCCCTCTGCTCCTCGGCTGGCCTGCGTCCATATCAGCCTTTCTCCTGCCCCCTTTATTCACTATCTGCAAGGCCACGTTTATGCATTCTGATTAAACTGCATTAGCAGGCAGATGGCCGATGACAACAGCCCAGTGGTCAGTTAACTTAACATCACACCAACATAAACTACACCAACGGCCTTCATTACCAAGCTGCCCGCTGCCTTCACAAAATCCACTCACTTTGCTTTCGTCAGTCAAAAAGTGCCGCCTTCGGTCCAAAAAGTCACCAAAAACAACTCTCCAGTGAGGTTGCTCGTTTTTTTATGGACTGATGCAGAACCCCGACTGGTCTGTGGGGGAATATTTTGAGCAAAAGATACATCTCAACACATGAACTCACAAAAGAGGTTAGATCTGGCGTGGTTTATTATGTAAGACGTGTGTAAAGCATTTTTATTTTAAAAAATGCTGATTCAAAATGTCTTATTAGTTGCTGAGTTATTAATAATTTTCCCTAATGTGAGGTCGAAGTGTGTGAGGGTTTACTCGTGTGTTTTATCTAACGGTAGGAAGACATGAAAAATGTCCTGAACTGTCTCACCTTCTTCTTTTGGTATCTGTGGTCATTCATTTCCTGTTTCTGTCTGCCGTTTGCTGACTTGTGAGACTGATGACTGATTTGGATCCACAGGAAGAGTTCTGCTAATGCTTGCTAAAGTGATGTGTCAACAACGGAGACTGGGCCTTTGTTCCACAGGCAAACACAGGCTGTAATTTCTCTAAAATCCCCTGTTGAAACTTTTCCTTTCATATCCCAGAACAAAGAACCAAAAAAAAAACACACACAACCTCTAAACAAGTTCTGACAGCACATTTTGTCTGAAAAAGGAGTTCGTTTTCCAGCATTGGTTCTATAACGTATTTCAGATCCCACACAGGCTGGAAATGAAGGAGTTAAAACTGTGAGGGACGTGGCCAAATGGTTTCTTGTTGCCATCTGTGCATTCTACACTTAAAAAGTGGGTGGATGGAAATCTCCCCCAATCACCTTCATGCTTTAGCAAACCACCCCTCTCTTTCCCCCCCCACCCCGACACGAAACTCAACTCTCATTAAACATTTCTCGTACGGCCACCTTGACTCCTCTAACCACAAAAGTTGGAACGAGCACGCATAGATGTGTTTTTATGTTTCGTAAAGAGCTGCTGCCTGACATTTCTGCTGCCTCATCAGGGAGGAATTTTCACTTCCTGCAGCAGAAATCACCCAGAAAAGAGCCAGTTCTGACAAAATGGCACTGCCCCCCCCCCCTCCTCCTCTGCCTCCGTTCCAAATGGCTTCCAGCTGCTGTTCGGTGGAAACAGAGCACTAATGATGTATGATCCACTTGGGTCCAGTACAGGAGGAAGGGGCCCAGATCAGAGTAACTGGGGTCTTTTCCACCGACAGACCCCGGCTTGACAGTTCCAGCTAATACAAATAATTCAAGTGTTGGAGTTTCTCAACATGAGGTTTATCAGCAAAGTAACAACGGCTATTTTGCTTCCCTACCCACGCAGATTCAGGCTTCATCTACAGGAATCTGGCGTTTAGCATTCATAGCTCTTCCCCTTTGGTCTTACAGCCTGGCTAAATTGGGAGATGAAAAGCAGTGTACATCTTTAATAGGTCACAGTTCATCTCAAGCCAATGTCCACACAATGTCCACCCTCCAACACAGCCCCAGCAGGACCATCAGTTGAGCTAACGATGGAAAGCAACATTTTTGTGAGATGGAATGTGATTGAAAAACAAGAAAAAAGCGTAAATGAATCAGGAAAAAAAACTGATTTAGACTGACTTATTAAAGGAAATTCTACTTTAGATGAGTTCAAATCTTTCTAATTGGAAGTCATTTTTCTCGTGGAGCTAACCCTATCATGGGTCCATGTCAAACACCAGGGTCTGCTCTGAGGCCGGACGTTGCTCCATTCAAAAAATTCCTCCATCCTGCCCTCACTGATAAAGCTGCATTCTTTGCAACATGAATACCAGTTGAAGAACGCACCGTTATTTAGGGCTGCTTCTTAAGTTTTGCAGGCGTTTTTCTCGAGACACACCAGTCCCAGACTCAGTCCTAGTCCCAGTCTCAGGAACCCATGACCCTCCAGCTCGGCCATAGTTGATCAAATAGAGCAATGTTAGAAAGCTCTAATGGAAAACCAGGCACCATTTTAGAGGCGCCAGGTCCCTACAAAAACATGTCATGTGCTTTGGTTCGGAAAGATAAAAAAACGTGCTTTTCTTCTTCTTCTTGTTTTTTTTTTTTTTTCAAGCCCAAAGTGAATACTCTGCAGTCTTGTCCACTTCCTGACTGGTCAGTTGTTTGAAACGCTGACTATCATGTGACCGCTGACCGCGCTGTGGGTGTGTGGATGCTCTGTAGGGAAGAGGTAGCTGGACAGGTCAAGTGTTTATCCAGTCTCAGCCTGTGTTCTGTTAGCCGGCAACAGGTCATTTTAAAAGATGGATCTTAGCAACTGTGTGAAAGGAAATGAAGGATTCTGTCCCAGACTGTAGTCTTTGGAGCTTGATTAGTCATTGAAGAGAGGGACACACGTAGAAAACTGCAGATTTAGCCCCGATCAATGCTGTTTAATCCTGATTATCACTTATATTACACCCCCCTATACACCCACATGGTGTATAGTTTTTTCATTTCAATTAAACCATAAACATTACCTGTTTTTAGCAGAATTCTATGAAACAAATTCTTCTAAATCGCCAGTACCCCCGTGACCCCGTTAGGGTAATAAGCGTTACGATAATGGATGGATGGATTCTTCTTAATCTGTCTAGGATGGACATAAAAAATAGACTCTCCACTGTCACCATATCTCAGGAGAGGTGCATCGTGGGAGCTCCCCCAGTTGCCTGGGCCTGGAGCAGCAGAACTATGGGATGTTTCTGGGTCACTCAGGCCATCCCTAACCTCGAGCTCTATCAGAAAAGAGTCTGAGACCTGACCTCAAAGGGAGAGGGGGTCTGCTTCCTGAACCCACTGGCAGCTGGTTCCACAGAGAGGGGCCTGACGACCGAAGGATCTGCTTCTTATTTTACTTTTAGACATTCCTGGAACCACAAATAGACCTGCAGTCTGAGAGGTTTGGTTGGGATTGGGTCTAAAACATGTCGGTACTGAAGAAGCTATTGAGCAGAAACAGTCTGAATACAAATCAGGTCCAGAAGATCCGTGGAAATCTGCTGGGTTTTGCTGGTTAGGATTCCATGAATCTTCTGTCCTATAGAAACTATTTTTACTCGTAAAGCAGCTTGCAAAATCACCACCACTGAAATTTAAAGGAACTCATGGCTCAGCAGAGCTCAACCTTTTGGTCAGATTGGTTACAGAGTTTAAAATAAACCTAACCTGGTATTATTATTTTTCCTCTCTTTCCCAGACCAGTTGAGACTCTTTGAAATTAGAAGAATACCATATTCTGTCCAGGTTTCTGGGAGTCTGCTCCTAAAGTGCATTTGATCCTAGTCTCCGGTGTTTGAACGCCACATTTCTGACGATAGGGCTTATCTATGTTTGCTCCTCAGCGGGTGTGTCGCTGAGCTGGAAAATGTATTTGAAACGTGTATTTGTGAATAGCCATGGAAACCAGCGCCTCAACAGGACAAACAGTGTGTGAATGATTTTAAAACATTGTCGGGAATTCTGTTTGAGAAATTATAGATAGCTTTTTTATTTTTTTTCCTCTTCTAACATGGCTGCTACACATCAAATAGGTCAGAGTAAATAGGTATTTACATTGTACAATAATTTCCAACAACAAAGACGTCCTTTTTATTTAGATTCCTTTCACACATTGGGGCTGTCGTTCATTTTAATCCAATTTTGGGCAGTTTGTCTCTCCATTATGAACTGGAGATGATGAGTAACACATTTTTAAGTATAGTTTATTGCACTTAAAGGACACATTCACCCAAAATGAACTCCATGTCTGTTTCCAAACAGCTGCTTCAGAACACAGCACTGACATGGCTCTGTGTTTAATTTCCATTGGTTTCCCACAGAGTTTTTGTTGTGACAGGATGAATAACATCAATTTATCAAATCAATGAAAAACAAATTGTAAAGAAGTTGTCAGTTCATCAGAGAATGAGTAAGCTTCTGATTGCTTACATCTCGCTGGGTCCTTTCTTTGTTCATCAGTAAACTCATATCTAAAAGGTCTTCTAAAGTACTTTTAAAAGAGACTTTAAAAAAAATGTACACTACATTTACATGTAAAGCATCCGTAGAGAGGGAAAAGGTGTTTCTGGGGTGATCCGAGAGGGTTAGTTCTCCCGTTTCCTGATATTTGGCTGGTAAGTTTTTTCATTGATCGTAGGCTTGTCTTTGTCACTTGTTGTTCCTCCCAGTGGAGCTGGCCGGGACAGAGGGCAGACTTAAACATGTTGTCTAACCTGAAACCTGTCCTTATTTTCCATGTTGACTCTGGTCTAAGCTTCTTTTGTCAACAGATTCTGAGAGTGTGCCAGTGGAACATGCTGTTTATTTGATCGATCCAGGAAAAGGGTCCGCTGGCTCCCGGTTAAATGAGCCCAGAATGCATGTTTATGAGGCCTTTGCTTCACTTTGGGTCATCAGCCAGCTGTTTTAATACAGGTCCTCTGAATTTATTCACAACTAAAGGCCATTCTCACACTGATTTATCCATGGGGGGGGGGGTGACCAGTTATTAGCAACAAGCAAGACTAGGAGCAGCTTCATTTTTTTTGTATGTAGAAAGACAAATAAACAGAAAAGTATATATTTACTAATTTTTTAAATGATGCAGCAGAAGTAGTAAAAAAAAAAGAGCTGTATCCTTTAGTCAAAAGTTATAGAAATAGTTTAAATGATGATTTCTATGAACTGCTTTTACAGAAAATAGCCTTTTTCAATTACTAAAACAGATATTTGGATACCTGTTGATGAAATGGTTTATGTGAGGGGGGAATTTTGTGTGGATCTGATTAAATGTCAGAGTGAAAGCCAGAGTTGGAGTGTCCCTGTCTCTGTTGCTTCTGAGCCTCTTCTTGTGGTTGAGGGGGAGCAGAGAGCCTGGCAGGTTTCTGTTTTGCATGTTCAGTCCGTTGGGTTACCGGGTTCAGGGCACAGTACTTTCCTGGAAAGCCTTTAACTAAGCAGCCAGACTACTTAAGGCCGTTCACTGTTCACCGAAGGGTCCACAGCTAGCAATAGATGTCACTGGGGCAGAGAGACCCTCAGTATTACATGTCTGAGGCTTAAATGCTTTTAAATGGAGACAGACAGCAGCCCACAGCAGCAATTTCCTGTCGTCTTTGAAACTTTCTTTGAAATCTTTCTTTTTTTTCAGTGCCCTTTATTGCATTATGTAGCTTAAAGAAGGCAATCCCCACAAATATGAGACCAAGTAGAATGAAGTCTATTGATTTATGGGTGATTTCTGACTGTCTGTGCTGTCTGGAAGGCTTGGACAGATAACCAGCATGCACAGTGAAACCAGGGCAGGACAAATGCACCGTGACTGTACGAAGATGTCTCATTTTTACTGATGCTTGTGGATTTTTGTAAGACCTGCCTACCTCAAAATGTTCTATTCATTCCACTCACATTTGAAATAGTCCCACTGCTTCAGAGAAACAGAGTTATGGGTACAGTGCAATGACATCTACAGAACCTGGAGCATCCTCATGATTCCTATGGCCTTAGGGGGGGCGTTTCAGGAAGTAGTTGCTTTGTATTTGATTGATTCTGTCCCTCCATCCAGATAGGACACCAGTCTTTAAGAGGGACACACACACATCCCTTTATGAGAATGTAGAGGCTTTAACTGATATAACATGCAGGCTTTTGGACTATGGGATGGTGACGGTGTTCTACTGTAAATGTGCTAAGTTGGGTTCACTTCCCAACAAAGAGGGTGGTTGTCTCAACCTTTTCTGTTGTCGGCTGTACTGCGAGTATCCTTAAATCCGAAGAGATAACTCAATGAGAGCCCAACTCTTCTTTGAGGAGGTGAGGGTAGAGCTGTTTTTCTGCGGTGGAGAGTTCATTCTGCCACGATGTGTTGGAGCAAAAAAGCCAGAGACTCAGAGAAACGTAACCCAACCGATAAGAGAATGGTGACTGGACTTTTATAGCCCGGCTTTAACATCACACGCCATAAGCCCCAATCCCCTCAACAGACCATAGACAGGCTACGGTGCTTTGATTAGTGCACCCACACACTTGTCAAACACCAACCATGGACTCGTCTTACACAAGTACTTTGACTATTAGTTTAACACCCCTTTGATTCAGTACATGTACAACACTGTAGATCATTTAGTGTCCCTATATTTCAAGACTACAGAGAATAATTTAACAGGCAACAAACTTCTAGAGGAACCTTTGGTGGGAATTAGTCAAAAGTGAGCAGTCACTTTTCCTTCAGAAGAACATCTTTCCATGTTAGAAACAGAACTGTGGAGCAAATGGCTGATAACTGAGACAGAGAGAGGAATGATATGTTTATAACTTGTATCTCAGTTTTTTGTGGGATAGTATAACTGGGTTTAATGTGTTCATGGTGTCATGGGGTGATGGAATAACTAGGGAAAAGAGCCAGTGGTGAGGATTCCCAGGGTTGGCTTGAAGGTTTTGATGGGGTGTTTACCAGAAAGGGAGGGCGGTGACTTACTGGCCGAGAAGAGTCCAAGCTGGTGTTTCTTCTCATTCTGTGTCTCCCTTGTAAGCGTATCTGTCTTCTTGTCATGCTGTTTACGAGGATCTATTTGCCTCTGCCAGAATTTTTGAGAAACTATATCCATGATGACCACAGGCCTGTTTTGACACGAGGATTCAAAGACGTAACAATCGAATCGGCTCCAGCCCTGAAATCCGAAACGGCTCTCAGTCATTACTCACCTCGAGCAAAAACACTCCTCCGCTTTTCCCATTCCCATGAGCTTCATCTGACCTACCCCAAAATGTAAAAGAACTACTCCTACTGTATGCATACTATACCAACGGTACCTTTGGTGTTGAGGCCTCCCTACATGAGAACTTTAG
>CAJRST010038555.1:9144-20604 GCA_907169785.1 Menidia menidia
GCAGGCAGAAGGTGAACAGGCAGACGATGTAGGAGATGTTGTTGGGGGTCTGGGTCCTCCAGTCCACCGAGCAGGTGGTGCCCGGCCCCTCGGGCCCGTAGCGGCTCCAGCCCAGCAGGGGGGGCACCGTCCAGGCCAGGGCGTACAGCCAGGAGAAGCAGATGCCCCCCAGGGCCGAGCGGAAGTCCCGGCAGTCGGCCATGTTGGGCGTCATCATGGTGGCGTAGCGCTCGTAGGAGAGAACGGCCAGAGAGATGAGCGACACGATGCCTGGGGAGAGAAAAGTGTAGAAAAGTACTGGAGGAGAGGAGAGGAGTACAAGTACTATATAAAAAAATTGACTTAAGTAAAAGTTAAAGTGTTCTTTCAACTCCATACTCCTACTCAATTTTTTTTTAACTTAACCCTGTATTGCCAAATGTATCATATCTGCTACATACGGTTTCTGAAATCACAAGTTTGATAGATATTGTTTATATACGGCCAGAGAGATGAGCGACACGATGCCTGGGGAGAGAAAAGTGTAGAAAAGTACTGGAGGAGAGGAGTGGAAGTACAAGTACTCTATAAAAAAATGACTTGAGTAAAAGTTGAAGTGTTCTTTCAACAACATACTTAAGTGGAAGTACGGAAGTACTTAATTTTTTTTTTTTTACTTAAGTATTGCAAGTAGAAGTATTTAAAAAAATTGCTACTCAAGTATTGAAAGTAAAGTAAGTAGAAGTACAAGTACTGTGTATATTAAAAAAAGTCAAAAGTTTGATAGATATTGTTTATATACGGCCAGAGAGATGAGCGACACGATGCCTGGGGAGAGAAAAGTGTAGAAAAGTACTGGAGGAGAGGAGTGGAAGTACAAGTACTCTATAAAAAAATTGACTTAAGTAAAAGTTGAAGTGTTCTTTCAACTCCATACTTAAGTGGAAGTACGGAAGTACTCCATTTTTTTTGTACTTAACCCTATAATGCCAAATGTGTCATATTTGATACGTACGGTTTCTGAAATGTTTTGCGTCTGACACCTTTTGCATAATTTAATGGTAAAAACTTTGCTCAAATTCCTATTGTACACAATCAGATACACCTGATAAAAGTAAAAGTATTAAATTAATCAACAATATGTAGTGAAATAAAAGTAAAAGTAGGGAAAAATATACTGTATATACTCCAATGAAGTACAGATACTGCGTTTTGGTACTTAACCCTTTAAAGCCTGATCCAAGAATAAAACAAAACAAAAAATTACTTTTTTTTGGTTTGAATTCCTTATTTGGCCTTTTAACCAAATATGTAAAAAGAAAAAACTCAAATACATTTTAAATTTATTACAATGCGATAAGTCAAGATTATGTTTTGTTTAGTCTTCTGCCCTCTGTTATCAGGTGTATCTGATTGTGTACAATAGGATTTTGAGCAAAGTTTTTACCATTAAATTATGCAAAAAGTGTCAGACGCAAAACATTTCAGAAACCGTATGAATCAAATATGATAAATTTGGCATTACAGGGTTAAGTGCAGAACTTAAGTGAGGCAGAGAGGTGGGACAGGCGTCAGAAAACAGGGAAGATGACTCTCTCTCTATTCTCCACTAACTGGAGCATCTGCGTTCAGATCCAAAGTGAAGTCAATTTTCCGCGTGCTTTGATCATCTTAATGGTTTTCGGTTTACGCTTTTAAAGGCAGGACCGAGGACCCCGTCGGCCAATACGAACTGTGATGAGATGCCAGCACAGCTTAGAGCGTGACTCACTCTGAACGGGGCCTTTTCCTGATTCTACGTGGAGGAAAACAGTCAAATGAGGCATTTAAACGCAGCAAACGGGCCTCTTTGAGCATAAATCGGGATAACAATGAGGATAAAGAGCTCATCCTGTCAGAAGTCAGAAAAATAAACTTTGGTTTTGGTCTTGAAGTCGATTCTTTTGAGGATTTCTGACTTTATTCTGACTTTATTATTCCGCATTCATGTTATTTAGAATAATTAGATGGAATTATAAGACAGAAAAGGGTTTATTATTTTGTTTTTTGTGATTTTTTTGCAAATATTAAAGTTAAGAACTGGACTTTAAACCATTTCTTTCTTTCCTTATGGACCACAAAATGCAACACAGTCTTATGAGTAAAGGACATATAACCTGTTCAGAAAATACACAAAACAACCAACAGCAATACAGAAATGTTAAAAGAAAAGAATAATTTGAATAACATACATTCAAAGCAAAATAACAATAAAAGACAAACTCATTTCTTTCTTCAAAAGGGTGTAAACGACCCCCCCGCTGTGATTAGGAAAAGCCTTTTCTCTGTTTTCACCACAACATAAGAACCCCCGTGTTTAAAAATGAGCAAAAATGAGGATTTTTCAGTGAGAAAAACCCCCTGAGGGAGGTTCAAAATGTGGATTTAAACACAAGACCCGAACATCACCCTGTCAAAAGGCCCCCTGAAGATTGAACGAGCTTCTTTCAAATCAGTCAAATCCCACCTGAAAATCCACAACACGCTCCCTAAATATGTCCACGAGGAAAATATAAGAGGAATCTCACAGAAAACTCCCCCATTCGAGCTGAAAGACTCAGTTTCTTAGCTCTGAAATTGGCCATAGGGAATATTTTAAGTACCAAACACATGAAAGTTCCTGAACTTTCCCCTGCCTGTGTTCATTAAACCGCACAAGTTGTGTTTCACTATAAAAAATGTTCATTTTTGATCTGCTGATCATCTTCTGTGATGCATCTTAAGTGTATTTTTGCCTTAACCCTTTAAAGCCTGATCCAAGAATAAAACAAAACAGAAAATTACTTTTATTTTGTTTGAATTCCTTATTTGGCCTTTTAACAACATATGTAAAAACAAAAAACAGAAATACATTTTTAATATTAATAATTTATCACTATGCGATAAGTCAAGATTATTTTTTGTGTAGTCTTCTGCCCCCTGTTATCAGGTGTATTTGATTGTGTAAAATAGGATTTCTAGCAAAGTTTTTACCATTAAATTATGCAAAAGGAGTCAGACGCAAAACATTTCAGAAACAGTATGAATCAAATATGATACATTTGGCATTATAGTGTTAAAAAGTGCAATAATCAAAGGAACCAGCACAGTTTTGGACCATAAAAACGTCTTAATTGACGACAGTAGAAACACCAATTAATCAGCTAATGCAGAAGCATGTGACAGTAATGATGCACATTTGGTTATTTCTCCTTTTTAGGTCCCTGACAAATCGTAATGGAGTTAAACTCTGAGTTGCGACATTGTCTGAGGTCATGTTTTATTCAATCGGACAGTGCTGAGTCAGACTCTGGCAAAGCCAAGTGCGTCCTTTTCAAAATAATAATTACTCACTAATGAGAGCACTGTACAGTGGATTAAATTGTTGCTGAAGTGGCCAGAGTCTTAAATTAAAGATAATTCACCCATAAACAGCAAAAGTGCAGATTCAGTTGACACTTTACTACCATTAGCCAAAAATATAGCAGGAACAGGGAGACAGAGAGCGGCTTTATGCATAATGAGGCCCTCTGATTGGCCGAAAATGGACCCGAAGGCTGCATAAAATATAAAATAAAATTAACTTTAGGGATTTGACAACAAGATGGATATTTGTGAAAAAATTCTACATCTTAATGTTTGTTTGTTTGTTTGTTTGTTTGTTTGCATTACATCTTAATGCAGTTCAATTTGTATTAATTATATGTCCAAATCATGGCCGCCATCTTGAAAGCGGCCATCTTGAAAGCCGCCATCTTGGATCATGGGCAAGTAATTCCATGTCATGTAACACATACACATGATATTTTACAGAAAGGCTAAATGTGTCCTAATTAGTCAATTTAATTAAGTATTTCGACCTAAAATTATCAAACAATAACATTATGAACACAAAGCATATCTATTGGCATTAGCCTAAATCATCCCTTTAATGATGTGGACAATAAGTAATAAAAACATACAGAAATCATGCAAACCAAAGGAGAAAACATAGATTTAACACAGAAATGGGAACACTAAAACAAATTGCTGAGCTGTATTTAAACTGCTGTTTTTAGACTGTTGATGGCAAAAGCTACAATTTAGCATTAGCATTTCCTAACCGAACATGTTGCGTTCTAAAAATAGTTTAAAATATCATTTTCTTGTGTGATTTATTTTTCGTGTTTGTCTCAGGCAGGAAAAGGGACAAGCAACATCATGTTTAATGTACTTAAGCACAAATATTTGCTCATTAGAAACCGCTAACTAGCTTGCTAACGTTTAACTAATGCTAGCCAGGATTAGCATGCTCTGTTAGCTCGGTGCGTCTGGCTCAAGGCACAAATTTGGGATTATTTATGTTAACTTGTCTGATATCCAGCTTCTTTCTATTGCTTTTAGCACGTCCTTTTGCTAGTTTGTACTGAAACATGAGGGGAATTCAATATTTTACTTAATATTTCAAGCTAAAGTGCTAAAATTAAGGACTCGCTGTCAGTTAGTCTTAAATCATGATGATTTTCTTTGGATTTTTCACTGGTGTAATTCATAAATGATAAAAGATTGATGGATTATCTGGAAAATAAATCAGGATTGTATGATTATTTGATGGTTTGCACGTACATTTTTTAAAGAAAAAGTAGTTTGGATGTCTCCAGCCTGGAGAAGCAGTTTCTCTTCCTCAGCAGCTGGACAACTGTCAACAGTTGGTTAGTTTTCCATAAATTTCAGGTACAGCCTGTGCCCTGAGTCCGGCGGGAATATCTGGCTTTGGTCCAAACATAGGCCACTATCATTCCTCACCATGCATTTTAATGGATTTCCACCTGAGGCATCCTTTTTATCCCAGTCAGGAGAGGTGTGGAACAGATTTATGGCAAAACTAATGACATCCTGAGTTAGCTAATCGTCTTTCATTGTCTCTGGCTTTTGCTCACTTCTTCGTCCATCTCTACTCTCTACGTCTTTATTTCCCTCTGGCTTCAGACCCTGATAGCAAAGCGTTCCACATCCATCCATTTGTCAGTGTTACCCTGCTGCTGCCTCCTCAGCACTATCTCACATTAATCTGCTGTTTGTAATGGACTAACTGCAACCCGACTCATTCAAAGAGGAGGTCTGGTCGCTTTAATAAAGATGGAGGACCCTTTAAACATGATTTAATAAGCTGGATTTTCTGAGAGAAACTTGACTATGTGAGGGAATTTAAAAATACAAACAGTAAATGGACAAGAACCAACAATATTTATTGTATTCTGTAGTCCATTAAGCCATTTTCAGAGCATAACTTTTCACTTTTACCTGAGAAAAGACATAAAACACCATCCTTTAATTTCACTATATCTTTAAATGAGCTTTCAGATAAAAAACGGTTATTTAACTATGGCTGGTTAATGGACTAACTGCAACCCGACTCATTCAGGGACTCAAAGAGGAGGTCTGGTCGCTTTAATAAGGATTGAGGACCCTTTAAACATGATTTCATCAGCTGGATTTTCAGGGAATTTAAAAATACAAACAGAAAATGGAGAAGAACCAATAATATCTACTGTATTCTACAGTCCATTAAGGCATCTTCAGAGTATACATTTTCACTTTTACCTGAGAAAGCACATAAAACACCCCCCTTTAATTTCATTATAGCTATAAATTAGCTTTCAGATGAAAACAGATTCTTTAACCATGATTGGTTAATGGACTAACTGCAACCCGACTCATTCGGGGACTCAAAGAGGAGGTCTGGTCGCTTTAATAAGGATGGAGGACCGTTTAAACATGATTTCATCAGCTGGATTTTCAGGGAACAACTCGACTATGTGAGGGAATTTAAAAATACAAACAGAAAATGGACCTGGACCAACAATATCTACTGTATTCTACAGTCTATTAGGGCATTTTCACAGCATAACTTCAAAAAAGCACATAAAACACCCCCCTTTTATTTCACTAATATCATTAAATGAGCTTTCAGATGGAAACAGGTTCTTTAACCATTTGCTGGTTAATGGACTAACTGCAACCTGACTCATTCAAAGAGGAGGTCTGGTGGCTTTAACAAGGATGGAGGACCCTTTAAACATGATTTCATCAGCTGGATTTTCAGGGAACAACTCGAGTTTGTGAGGGAATTTAAAAATACAAACAGAAAATGGACCTGGACCAACAATATCTACTGTATTATAGAGTCTATTAGGGCATTTTCACAGCATAACTTCAAAAAAGCACATAAAACACCCCCCTTTTATTTCACTAATATCATTAAATGAGCTTTCAGATGGAAACAGGTTCTTTAACTATGGCTGGTTAATGGACTAACTGCAACCCGACTCATTCAAAGAGGAGGTCTGGTCGCTTTAACAAGGATGGAGGACCCTTTAAACATGATTTCATCAGCTCGATTTTCAGGGAATTCAAAAATACAAACAGAAAATGGAGAAGAACCAATAATATCTACTGTATTCTACAGTCCATTAAGGTATCTTCAGAGTATACATTTTCACTTTTACCTGAGAAAGCACATAAAACACCCCCTTTTTATTTCACTAAATCTTGAAATGAGCTTTCGGATGGAAACAGGTTCTTTAACCATGACTGGTTAATGGACTAACTGCAACCCGACTCATTCGGGGACTCAAGAGGAGGTCTGGTCGCTTTAATAAGGATGGAGGACCGTTTAAACATGATTTAATCAGCTGGATTTTCAGGGAACAACTCGACTATGTGAGGGAATTTAAAAATACAAACAGAAAAGGGACAAGAACCAACAATATCTACTGTACTCTAGAGTCTATTAGGGCATTTTCACAGCATAACTTCAAAAAAGCACATAAAACACCCCCCTTTTATTTCACTAATATAATTAAATGAGCTTTCGGATAGAAACAGGTTCTTTAACTATGGCTGGTTAATGGACTAACTGCAACCCAACTCATTCGGGGACTCAAAGAGGAGGTCTGGTGGCTTTAATAAGGATGGAGGACCGTTTAAACATGATTTTATCAGCTGGATTTTCAGGGAACAACTCGACTATGTGAGGGAATTTAAAAATACAAACAGAAAATGGAGAAGAACCAATAATATCTACTGTATTCTATAGTCCATTAAGGCATCTTCAGAGCATAACTTTTACCTGAGAAAGCACCACCCCCCTTTAATTTCATTATAGCTATAAATGAGCTTTCGGATGGAAACAGATTCTTTAACCATGGCTGGTTAATGGACTAACTGCAACCCGATTCATTCAAAGAGGAGGTCTGGTCGCTTTAATAAGGATGGAGGACCGTTTAAACATGATTTAATCAGCTGGATTTTCAGGGAATTTAAAAATACAAACAGAAAATGCACAAGGACCAACAATATCTACTGTACTCTAGAGTCTATTAGGGCATTTTCACAGCATAATTTCAAAAAAGCACATAAAACACCCCCTTTTTATTTCACTAATATCATTAAATGAGCTTTCGGATGGAAACAGGTTCTTTAACCATGGCTGGTTAATGGACTAACTGCAACCCGACTCATTCAAAGAGGAGGTCTGGTGGCTTTAATAAGGATGGAGGACCCTTTAAACATGATTTATTCAGCTGGATTTTCAGGGAACAACTCGACTATGTGAGGGAATTTAAAAATACAAACAGAAAATGGACCAGGAACAACAATATCTACTGTACACTAGAGTCTATAAGGGCATTTTCACAGCATAACTTCAAAAAAGCACATAAAACATCCCCCTTTTATTTCACTAATATCATTAAATGAGCTTTTCAGATGGAAACAGGTTCTTTAACTATGGCTGGTTAATGGACTAACTGCAACCCGACTCATTCAAAGAGGAGGTCTGGTCGCTTTAATAAGGATGGAGGACCCTTTAAACATGATTTAATAAGCTGGATTTTCAGGGAACAACTCGACTATGTGAGGGAATTTAAAAATACAAACAGAAAATTGAGAAGAACCAACAATATCTACTGTACTCTAGAGTCTATTAGGGCATTTTCACAGCATAACTTCAAAAAAGCACATAAAACACCCCCCTTTTATTTCACTAATATCATTAAATGAGCTTTCGGATGGAAACAGGTTCTTTAACTATGGCTGGTTAATGGAATAACTGCTACCCGACTCATTCAGGGACTCAAAGAGGAGGTCTGGTCGCTTTAATAAAGATGGAGGACCGTTTAAACATGATTTTATCAGCTGGATTTTCAGGGAATTTAAAAATACAAACAGAAAAGGGACAAGAACCAACAATATCTACTGTATTCTAAAGTCTATTAGGGCATTTTCCGAGCATAACTTTTCACTTTTACCTGAGAAAGCACATAAAACACAAACCCCTATTATTTCATTATATCTTAAAATGAGCTTTCAGCTGGAAACAGCCTCTTTAACCACGCCTGACACAAAGAGCAGCTTCTAGTCTCTTAAACAAAATGTGGTCAGTCAGTTTGAGAAGGTCAAATCATCTGAATGGCAGCGGAAAAACCAGCGGGGAAGGAAAAGCCACTAAAACTGGCCTCAAACCGTCCGAAAAAACAGAGAAAATGCAGCTGAAATTTGAGCTAATAGTACTTATTTAACCCTAAAATGCCAAATGTATCATATTTGATACGTACAGTTTCTGAAATGTTTTGCGTCTGACTCCTTTTGCATAATTTAATGGTAAAAACTTTGCTCAAAATCCTATTGTACACAATCAGATACACCTGATAACAGGGGGCAGAAGACTACACAAAAAATAATCTTGACTTATCGCATAGTAATAAATTATTGATATCAAAAATGTATTTCTGTTTTTTCTTTTTACATATTTTCTTAAAAGGCCAAATAAGGAATTCAAACCAAAAAAAAGTAATTTTCTGTTTGGTTTTATTCTTGGATCGGGCTTTAAAGGGTTAACTAGTCTGATAATCCTTCTTTAGTAGCTAAGGCCTACAGAAGTCGTCTTTTTCCATGATAACATCAACTTTTTAACCCTATCATGCTAAATGTATCATATTTGATTCATACGGTTTCTGAAGTCTTTTGGATCTGAGACTTTTTGGATCATTCAGTGGTAAAAGCTTTGCTCAAACCCCTGTTGTACACATTCAGATATACCTGATAACAGCCAGTAGAAGACTACACCAAAATACATTTTTGACTTATTGCACGCTAATTTGATCAAAATAATTTCTGTTTTTTTTCTTCATATGTTGTTGAGGGGCCAAAGAAAGACTTCAGACTAAAAAAAATCCAATATTCTTCCTATTTTTGTTGGATCAGGCTTTAAAGGGTTAAGATCCCTCCAAAGGTTCTTTCCTATATCTGATATCCACTTTATTCCCACCAACGGGAAGATGATCCCTGTTTGCAAACCCTTTTTCTGTTTAGTCGGCTCAAAGTGGATCCGATATCCAGCTTAATGCTATCGATTAGTGTAGGCCGAAGATAATTAATTACATTTACTGATTTTGCTCCACTTCTACCGCTTTTGGCGAACTTCCACTTTAAGATGTGGATTTGGCTCGAGGTTTTTAATCCATAGTCGTCTTGGTTTATACACTCCTCGCTTTTCTTTGAGCTCCTTATAAGGGCATCCGTTTCCTGTTAGCAAATCACCTGGAGTTAGCTTCATATTAGCCACAACGAACTGGATCTTCCATTATGGTAACTCCTTATTCTCTAATGGGGTTTTGGGGGGGCGGAGCCTATCCCAGTAGCCAATGGGGAGAGGCGGGGTCCCCCTGGACGGTCCCCAGTCCATCACAGGGACACACAGAGACACGCAAGGACCAACAACCACACACACTCACACTAAGGGCAGTTTGGAGTCCAGCCAACCTAACATGCAGGTTTTTTTGGAAAAAACTGAAATTATTTTGATCAAATTAGCGTTCAATAAGTCAAAAATATATAGGACCCGATTGGGTGGGTTAGGTTTGGGGAAACCCCCCCCCCACGGGGAAAGTTAAAGTTCTTATTAGGCCTTTTTAGAGCCTCTAAGTTAGCTTTTCCTGTTATATATATATATATATATTTATATATAGAATTACACACATTTAACAGCCTCTAATCACCATTAGATCTTTGTTTTCCCTCTTTAGAGCTCTGGAAACCTATTTCCTGAAGCTAATTCATTTTCCTGCTGTTTAACTCACGTCCAATGATTTTACTCTTTATCTTTTCTATTCGTTTCCACTTCCCGGCTCGTAATTAATTGCGTTTTGTTTGGTTTAGTCTGTGTTTTGCCGGTTATCGTTATAATTACTTCTCGTTTTCGCACCGTATCGCTTTGTTTTGTCGTTATTTTCCCGTCCGTTTGCCCTCGTTTCTCTTTTATCTCTCAGCTTTCACTCAACTTCCCACATCCCACCTCATCCGTTTGTCTCCATCCCCTCAGGTTCTCATCTATAACCCTAACCCTAACCCTAACCCTTACCTAGCCTAACCCTAACCCTAACCCTAACCCTAACCCCTCCCCCCTCTTGTCCACTGACAGATGGGATTAAAGACAGACCGAGTAGCCTTATGGCTGCAGTCTGATGTCCGACTCCTCCCACATCCAAGTCGGCCATTTTGATCAGGTCATGTGACTAGCAGCTTTCTGAGGTGGAAAAGAAACTTTACTGTCTGTATGAAATTGGAGGATAAATGATGTCCTAACCCTAAACCTAACTATAAACCTAACCCTGACCCTAAACCTAACCCTAACCCTGACCCTAAATCTAACCCTAAGCCTAACCCTAACCTAACCCTGACCCTAACCCTAACCCTGAGCCTAAACCTAACCGTAACCCTGACCCTAAACCTAACCCTAACCCCGACCTAACCTAAACTTAACCTAAACCTAACCCTGATCCTAAATTTAACCCTAACCCTGACCCTAACCTAACCCTAACCTAACCCTGACCCTAACTCTAACCCTGACCCTAACCCTGACCCTAACCCTTCATAATTGTGAGAAATAAATATTTTTTGGTTAAACTTGTTTGGACTTATTGTACAAACCTATTTAACATCCACTATTTTAACATAATATTATGGATAGAGTTTAACTCACTGTTTACAAGTATCATTTCACAACTTTTTAATTAACGTCTATATTGCCATGAAGCAATTAGGATTTTCTTGCCTGGGATCTTCCTATTGGTGACCTATACACTGTACTTAATCTGTATTTTTTGTATTTTTTTTATTTATATTTTTTGCTGAATTTAATTTTAACTTAATAACTTAATACTTTTTGCCCTTTAAGCTGCTGGTAACCTTAATTTCCTGAGGGAGTCTTCCCAAGGGATCAATAAAGTACTGTCTATGTCTATGTCTATGTCTAATCAAAATGGCCGACTTGGATGTGGGTGGAGTTGGATATCCATCCTTGACTTGGCTGGATTTTATTATTCCTGGAGTCAGGACATCTTCAATCCAGTCTATTAGCAGCCTGACAACCCCCAAAACACACACACACACACACACACACACACACACACACACACACAC
>CAJRST010038555.1:83230-94221 GCA_907169785.1 Menidia menidia
GAAGTAAATTCAAGATATCTCAATTTTAGT
Organism: Menidia menidia; assembly: GCA_907169785.1. Lineage (NCBI taxonomy): Eukaryota > Metazoa > Chordata > Actinopteri > Atheriniformes > Atherinopsidae > Menidia > Menidia menidia. The sequence continues at coordinate 83,261 of CAJRST010038555.1, forward strand.
TTTGACTAGTCATAATTTTAATTTAAGATATCTCAAATGACACCATAATTCAAGATATCTTAAATGTATTTTTGGATAGGAGAAATGTAGTTTTGACTAGTGAAAATTAAATTATAGATATATGGCAAGCCGTTTTAACATAAATTCAGTTTTGCCGCCCTTACCAGATATCTCAAATTGTATTATGACTAGACGTTTTAGCGATTTAAGATATCTCTAATTATATTTTGACTAGTCAAAATACCTATTTGATATATCTCTAATTACTTTCTGACTAGTCGAAATGATGTAAAATTTACCATTGAGTTGTATGGAGACTTCAATTCAAGATATCTACAATGAATTACTGACTATCTGAAATACACATTTCAGATATCTACAATTAAATTACGACTAGTCATAAAGTAAATTCAAGATATCTCAATTTTAGTTTTGACTAGTCATAATTATAATTAAAGATATCTCAAATGACACCATAATTCAAGATATCTTAAATGTATTTTTTGATAGGAGAAATGTAGTTTTGACTAGTGAAAATTAAATTATATATATATGGCAAGCCGTTTTAACATAAATTTGGTTTTGCCGCCCTTACATTCCAGATATCTCAAATTGTATTATGACTAGACGTTTTAGCGATTTAAGATATCTTTAATTATATTTTGACTAGTCAAAATACCTATTTGAGATATCTCTAATTACATTCTGACTAGTCGAAATGACGTCAGATTTACCGTTGAGTTGTATGGAGACTTCAATTCAAGATATCTACAATGAATTACTATTACTATTACTATCTGAAATACACATTTCAGATATCTACAATTAAATTACGACTAGTCATGAAGTAAATTCAAGATATCTCAATTTTAGTTTTGACTAGTCATAATTCTAATTAAAGATATCTCAAATGACACCATAATTCAAGATATCTTAAATGTATTTTTGGATAAGAGAAATGTAGTTTTGACTAGTGAAAATTAAATTATAGATATCTTAAAAGCAAATAATGAGTAGACAATACTAAATTTAAAATATCTATAATTGTAATTTTTACTAGTCAAAATTACTTTTAAGATATCTCTAAATGAATTCGAGATATCTTGAATTATTCGGCTTTTCCATTTGAGATATCTTAAATTGACATTCTGACTAGTCAAAATGACATTAATGATATCTTGAATTAGCATTCTGTCTAGTCAAAACGTGACAGATTTACGCGCAATATTCAGCGCTGCAAATCGTGCTCGACATGAATTAAGACATACAGATAATTTATATCCCATACTGAAGAGCTCTTTCTGTATTGTGGCATTTTCTTACAATTTTTGTCCAAAACTGCCAGCGCCATTGAATGTTCAGGCAATTGTTTGAAAACAGCTCAGTACAGCCAAAGATGGAATTCAGATATCTAAAATTGTAATTCTGACTAGTCATAATTACGTTCGAGATATCTTAAATTATAATTATGGATGTGTGACCCTTCCAATGACCAATCCGGTGACGTTACTTGAGATATCTTGAAAGGAATTTTGACTAGTCAAAATGTAATTGAAGATATCTTGAATTATCATTCTTCCTAGTCAGAATGTAAATAGAGATATCTTAAATTACCATTCCGGATAGTCAAAATGTAGTTTTGTCTAGTCAAAATGCAATTTTAGATATCTGGAATGTAATTACGGATAGTCAGACGAAACCGAATTTATGTTAAAACGGCTTGCCATACCCCCCCCCCCCATTTAACTCATTGACTGCCAGCCATTTTCAGAACAGAGTCCCATACTGCCAAAGTTTTTTGAGCATTTTGACTGATTTTTCAAGAGCCACAGAGTAGTTTGTGCTAGGACTATGTAAACACCGAACACACCAAAAGAAAGAGTAGACTCTCTTCTATCATCAGGAAAAAAAAAAAGTGTTTCTACCTTATTCCGTTCTTCCTGGACGTGCGTCTCACCAGCGTCATGTTCTCTCATAGCGAACCGTTACCTTTTTCTTATTTGCCTACAGTCTATGCTCATCTCCCATCAAAAGTGGCACTGCCCCCTAGAGGGTCAATTTGTTACTACATACTCTGTCTAGAAGCCTGATATTTACGGAAAAACTTTAGCCAATCGTTCCCCAAGCCACTCGCTTTGAAAAACATAAAAGACGTCTATAGACGTGTTTGGCAGTCAATGAGTTAATCTGCCTGGTTTCATCTGTGAGGCCGTGGAAACGTCCGCCCTGCGTGGCGCTTTCAGTCTTCAGTTCCTCCCAGCCCGTGACCGGAACCGCAGTGTGTTGAGGCGAGTTGAAGACTTCAAGCGCTGCTCAGACTCACAACGAAAGCCGAAAGCCGAAAACCGAAAGCCAAAAGCCGAACGGCGTCCAGTGACTGGCAGCAAACCGCCACCGAAAAGCCACTGAAAAGCCACTGAAAAGCCACCGAAAAGCCACTGAAAAGCCACTGAAAAGCCACTGAAAAGCCACCGAAAAGCCACCGAAAAGCCACTGAAGAGCCACGAAAATCCGCGATAGGGGCCAAAAGAACCCATCAGCTCTAAGATGTGTGTTTTACTATCAAGAGGAATGGATGGATGGATGATAAGATGGATGGGTGGATGGATTTTAGTGGAAGGATGATGGATGGATGGATGGATGGATGGATGGAGGATGGATGGAGGATGTATGGATTTTAATGGATGAATGGAAGATGGATTGAGGTTTTTAAATCGTTGATCCTTAATGTTAAGCATTTTAAGAAAAGCAAAATCATAAATTTTTATTGACTTATAATGAGGTCAACGCATATTAACTCATTGGCTGCCAAAGACGTCTATAGACGTCTTTTATGTTTTTCAGCGAGAGTGGCTGGGGGACGATCGGCGAAAGTTTTCCCGTAAATATCGGCTTCTAGACAGAGTATGGACTAACAAATTTACCCTCTAGGTAGCTGTGCCACTTTTGATGGGAGATTAGCATAGATTGTAAGCAAATAAAAACAAACGCAATAGTTCGCTATGAGAGAAATGGCGCCGGTGAGACGCACGTCGAGGAAGAACGGAATGAGGTAGAAACAAAATCTTTTTTCCTGATGAAAGAAGAGAGTCTACTCTTTCTTTTGGTGTGTTCGGTGTTTACATAGTCATAGCACAAACTTTTCTGTGGCTCTTGAAAAATCAGTCAAAATGCTCAAAAAACTCTGGCAGTATGGGACTCTCTGTTCTGAAAATGGCTGGCAGTCAATGAGTTAAGGTTAAAAAAGAAGCTGACTATTGTATAATTAATTGTTTTATCATTTAAAAAAAGCAGATTGATTTTATTCGTAAAACACTTGGTGAAACCTTCCCTCTTGAGAACCTCAGACCGGTTTGGTTTCCCTCCAACCAGACGATGTGGATCTGGAGGTGGAGATGGGTTAATGGCAGCTCCTCATGTGAGACACCAGCAGCTGAAACCCTTTGGAGTGCCTGTCTCTTTAAATGCAAATGAGACACAGGCAATCCGCCCACTTCTTCAGGGAGGTGTGCCCACGTCGGCACGCTAACGCTACCATGCTAACGCTACCATGCTAACGCTACTATGCTAACGCTACCATGCTAACGCTAACATGCTAACGCTACCACACTAACGCAACCACGCTAACGCAACCACGCTAACGCTACCATGCTAACGATACCATGCTAACGCTACCATGCTAACACTCACGCTAGCGCTACCATGGTAACGTTACCACGCTCACGCTACCATGCTAACACTCACACTAACGCTACCATGCTAACACTCACGCTACCATGCTAACGTTCCCGCTACCATGCTAATGCTCACACTAACGCTACCATGCTAACGCTACCATGCTCACGCTACCATGCTAACGCCACCATGCTAACGCTACCATGTTAACGCTACCATGCTAACTCTACCATGCTAACGCTACCACGCTAACGCTCACGCTACCAGGACGTCTCCACAGATAGGGGAGTAAGATGAGGGGGGGGGGCAACATGCAGGTGAAAGGCTGGAATATTATAATGAGCTAGAGCTAATGACGTCAGAAACTACCCACTCCTGAAACCTCCTGATTTATCTCCTGGATTCAGACTGAGGCAGCCCACAAAAACATGGGCGAGTCATTTTTTTTCACAATTTGCCTGCTGATAGGCCCTCCACAGTCCCAAATGAACATAATCAAATTATTAAAAACTTGTTTTTTGCATAATATGTCTCCTTTAAACTCAGAAACAGCCTCTCCAGGGTTCCCTCACAGGTCCAAGATGGTGGCCTTAGAAAGGTCAGAGTCTCAAAGCAGAGAGGTTTAGAAAATGTCCCCCCTCGGCTTTTTAATAACTCTGTGATATCGTTGTTTGCGTGACCTCTGAAACACTCGCAGGTTTCACTTCTTTCTACCGTAAATGTCATGTGTGTTTTCCCATGAATCAATTTCTCCCCCTCCCACTCGTTGGAGTTTGTCCTGCTTTAATTAGACCTGTTCAAACCAGGGTTTCTGTCTTGGGGGGGCACAGTTAAATCTATATTTGTATAATTTCTTCTTCTTCTTCCACTTCTTCTTCTCTGGTTTAGTGCAGACCTGCTTCTACCTGCTGTCTTTGTCCTGTTGCATCTGGGAGCCTTTCTCACCATTTTCCCCTTAAAACCTAAAATCTACACCCTGGATTTGGTGGAATCTTGGTCCTACAGGCTCCTTCTGGGTCCTGCTGACCATGATGCTGCCACCACCGTGTTTGACAGTGGTAGTCTTGTAGGCAGTACCCCCTTTTTACCCCATAAGGCTAAAAACTGAACCCCAAAGCCCACATTGGTGCTTCTACAGGCCCTGAAAGCTGCACTTAAGTGTGTTTTATCAAATTAAACTAACTTTTTCTACGTTCAGGAATGGATTGAGGACAATTTACGATGTGGCGATTTATTGATTTAAGTTTAAGAAGAGTCTCTAGACTCTTGGGACTCTGTCTTGGATCTAGTTTGGTCTAAACTGGTCCACCTTGGCTCCGGCTTAAAGTTTAGGGTCCTTATTCTGCAGGAATCTGGATAAAAACTGGAACAAATGGAGGCTTTTAGGTCTTTCTGTTCTTTTTGTGGAGGACGTCATCTGATCCTGTTCCCTGTTTCCTGCTGCTGACCATGATACTTCCACCACCGTGTTTGACAATAGTGGTCTGATGGGCATTGCCCCTTTTTTACGCAATATGGCTAAAAACTGAAACCAAAAGCAAACTTTGGTGCTTTTACAGGCCCTGAAAGCTGCACTTTTGTGTGTTTTATCAAACTAAACTATTTTTTTCCATCAAACTTAACATAAGCAAACTGATTTTTTTCTAAGTTGAGTGATGGATTGTGGAAAAACGGTGAGAAATCAGGTGTTTTTCGGGGACTTTTCCCCCCTGCAGAGCTTCCTTGCACTTGGAGCTCCTTATAGCTTCTTTTCCATCTCCTGCTCAGCAGGTTTCGGGTCGGTCGTGCGTGCGCCTGTCGTTTTTTATTTCGCGGCCGTGGCGATTTACTGGAAGCAGCGCTTTGATTTCTAATTAAATCTCCCCACGTCTCAGCCGGCCTCTCAGCCTCACGGCTCCTCCCGCTGGGGGCCAACACCTGTGGAGGCCATCTGCTCTGCTCCCTCTTTTCTCCATCGGAGTTTCGCCCTCCGTGGCGGATTGTGAGCGTCCTTTAACTCATTGGCTGCCAAAGACGTCTATAGACGTCTTTTATGTTTTTCAACGAGAGTGGCTGGGGGACGATCTGCTAAAGCTTGTCCGTAAATATCGGCTTCTAGACAGAGTATGTAGTAACAAACTGACCCTCTAGGGGGCAGTGCCACTTTTGATGGGAGATGAGCATAGACTGTAGGCAAATATTTACATAAATGTATTTGTGAATAAATTATGTTGTCATTTAAAACCATTTCTAGATGTTGTTTTTGCCGTTTTATAGAAGGATACAACTTTTAAGATGTTTGAGGTGTCACTAAAGCCAAAAAAATAGTATCAAAGACACTTCTCCGCTTGAACTGTATCTTTTTACAAAAAGCTTGTTTTCTCCATTTATTGGTCAAAAATTGGTGTTTTTGTTGAAACCAAACTATGTTCTACTGCTGATTACTAAAGAACGGAATAAGGTAGAAGCAAAAAATTTTTCCTGATGAAAGAAGAGAGTCTACTCTTTCTTTTGGTGTGTTCGGTGTTTACATAGTCATAGCACAAACTATTCTGTGGCTCTTGAAAAATCAGTCAAATTGCTCAAAAAACTCTGGCAGTATGGGACTCTCTGTTCTGAAAATGGCTGGCAGTCAATGAGTTAAAGTATTTCTGATTCTGATTCTGATTTCTGATTTTCCTGGTTTGCAGAGCACGTTATGACACTTTAATCTCTGGTAGATTTGTGGATCTGGACCTTTGACTCGTCTTTTCTTCTGCATGGATCAGGATTTTTAGGCACCTGGAGCAGTAAAGGATGCACAAGTTGACTAATTTGTGTAATTTCAGGCCGACGGCTTTGATTAAAAAATGAGAAAAACAAAAAATTGTGAAACAGGAAACAGGTTTGCCTGATTTTATTCGATATGCTCTAATAATCTGGTTTTGTTTTGTGTTTTATGTCCAGTTGAGACACTGGTACAGGGCCCAAAGGCCTAAAAACACCAGAAAGAGAGGAAAAATCAACAGAATAAGCAGAAATTAAGGTCCAAAACACCAAAAGACACAGGATTTCTCTCCGTCGTGGTTCAGAGTTGGCTGCTTTTTGGTGTTTGTCTCAATTTCCTTCTACTCCACTCAGGTTTTCTTCGTCTGTTCGAACTGGAGGATTTTGGTTTTATTCTTCCGGTTTGGACATTTTATGTTTTCCGTTTCATAAATAAATCTCAGTCCGTTCCATTTCTGGCTCCCAATTTCCCTGGTCCTGCATTTGGATCCCGGAGCCCACAGCCTCGATTCTTCATGCTTGAGTCTGTATTTTGCAAATTCCTTTGATTTCAGCTTCGTATTCTACCTCCACTGGGTGACTTATCTCCAGGACAGCTCTCATGGAGGCAGACAGATGCTCCTTTAGGCGTCTGAGAGGCGAAACATGAGGATGTGGCATCTCTATCTGACTTGATTTAACAGTTTTTTTGTTTCAGGCTTTAGAAATAACCCTTAAACCAGTTTGTTTCTTCCCATTTTTGGCCGCAAATACAACTCTGTTCCCCCCCAATTTGGTCACTTCACACAGGCTGTGTCTCATTCCGCCTAGTTCTGTCAGTACACTGTGTTAGATTTGGTTCTTTACTTGAAAGCCTGAGAATAAACCAGAGCAGATAAAGAGTACAAATATGATATTTATTGGTCACAGTAAAGTAAATCAGCGTTGGGCTCTAACAGACAAAGTTCTCAGTTAGCAAAGAACCTCGATTTCTGGGTGTGATGGACAGTTTTCCTCTTAGAAAAGGAGGAAGTTATGGGCCAGTTAGCTCTGACATGAACAGGCCAGGTCCTAATTCATGCAGGTTTCGGTGAAATATGCTAAGAAAGTGTGGATGTTGATCTTAAAGACGAGTATCTACTGAAACAGAGAGAGGAGGAGCCAGACAGTTTAACCCAAAAGTACAATTATAAAGGGGATAATATGAATCTTAAAGGAACAATACAATCAGTCATTTACATGGATTAAGTTGTAGCATGCTATGCTAAAGTGAGTAGCTATAGCCCAGTTCTAATAACTGCTTATGCACACTGACCACTAACTGCCGTAGTGCCCACTTTCGAATGCTAGTATTGTCCCAGAAGGAACATTTTTGTTAAAAACACTCACCGGAAACGACGAACGGGACCAATGCGACACACGTGATCGCCGTTTTACAGCCCGCCAGAAACCACCAGGATTTGTTTAAAAAAAATGTTATGCACGTTCGTTTACGGCTCAGTTCCCAGCGTGTGGAAACACAGGATCTTCCTTCTATTAACCCTTTAAAGCCTGATCCAAGAATAAAACAGAACATAAAATTACTTTTTTTTTGTTTGGCGTATTAACAAGATACGTAAAAAGAAAAAAGAAAAATACATTTTCAATGTTAATAATTTATTACTATGCGATAAGTCAAGATTATTTTTTGTGTAGTCTTCTGCCCCCTGTTATCAGGTGTATCTGATTGTGTACAATAGGATTTTGAGCAAAGTTTTTACCATTAAATTAAGCAAAAGGAGTCAGACGCAAAACATTTCAGAAACCGTATGAATCAAATATGATACATTTGGCATTACAGGGTTAAATGAACATGAAGTGTGTTCACTGTTTACAAACACCAGCAGGTTTTACACAGGTATCTGTATTTACGTCACAATACTTATTAACTACTAAATGAAATAAATACTAAACATTTATATTTATTTATATATATTTATTTGTATTTATATATTGTAAATATATATTTATAAAACTCGCCGTAATCCCTGGTCCCTCGCCTTCCGCTTTGTAGTCAAGATGGCGCCCGTTTAGTGCGAGTAGTGTCCAACTCACTGAATTTTTTTACCGTTTTCAGGGGGTCACCCGGGTACTTTTGTGTTATCTACACTATATACTTAAAACTAAGTGTTTGAAGTGTGCAAATAGGCGGAATGAGACACAGACACAGTCTGATCTGATTCCCAGCTCCCTCCTGACATTAGCCCACCCCCCCGTGTCCCCACTCCCCTCCATTTTCCTCACACCTTTCACCCCCACTTTGCACCCCGAGTCCCTCCGGGTTCCCGGCTGTCTCACGGACGCCTGCTTTTTTAAAATTTTTTATTTATTTTCCGTCCTCCCGTCTCAGATCTCTGACGGATTAACGCGAAAAAATTAAAGTCTCTATAATTCCCTTCAAGCACGTGCAGACTCAAGTGGTTTTTCTTCTACAGGTTTATTTGAAGTCCTTGGCAATCTGCAAATCCACCGTGAAAACTAGCAATATTAGCAAAACACAAACATCAATGAGACAAACAATAACCTGCAGAGCAGAGCAAAATTATACTTAAAGCAAACAAATAAATAAAATAAAATACCTCGTCGGCTGCATGCTGCGAGAAAAAAAGGGAATTGTCGAAACTTTGATATTCCAATACGCATTGGTCTTAACTTCAGACAATATTTTTCTTCTTCGGCATCTCTAATTCTCGCACGAGAGCTCAGAACAGGACTTGATTTCAAAATAAAAGCGCCGTTCTCTAAACTTCAAAACAACTTTACACTCAATTCTAAATAATAGAATATAAAACAAATACAACTTGCATAAATTCCAATAAGACAAGTACCATTGAAAAGATAAGTCTTATAAGTACATTTTTTTTAAATGTTTTGTACTCATTATGCATTATGATTTTATTTTTAGTTTTTATTACCATTTTAGGCAAATAAGTGGAATGTTTATTGATTATCACTTTACATGTGTATTGTTTTTATATGTTCATGAATGAGTTTCTTTGATTTTTTGTCATTTTAGTTTACTATTTTCTTATAAGACAATTATAGACTTATAAGATTTGAACGTATGTATAAAACAGTATGACAACAATTAAAGTCTCTCCGAAGGCGTCTGGTGTCTGGCGACTGCAAAAATGCTCTAATTTGCTTTTTCTTTCAAGGATGGGAACAGTGTGATGATGTAATGAGGCATAATGGAGGGATCTTTCTCAGGCTCCCTGGGGAAATGTAGTAGACTTTAAGTATACATGTGGCTGTGTGGAGTATACTAAGTACACTACGTTTATCTGGGGGCTGCCTGCTGCGCTCCGAACACAGGAAGGAAGACAAAAACAACCCGGGAACCGGGTCGAAACGAGTCTGTTTTCTGCTCCTATTTACATTTTTACCTCCGTTTGTGTCTGTTTGTTGTTGCCTTTTAATTGGGGCTCTGCTCCTAATAGAGTGGAGCCATATTGTTTGTTTCATTATTGTGAGATTGAGATTGCCTACAGGCATTCTCACTATTGTTTTCCTGTTTTCTCTTTATTATTCTTTATCCCGTATGTTTTTCTGCGTCTAACTACTCCTACTCCTTTCAGCCCATTTCAACAAATAAGGTATCAAAATGTTCAGCTATATCAGGACTATGTGTCTCTGACTTTTGGAGTTCAAATCTTTTCACATTTTTAAGATGTTTAACCTTTTATGCTTTATTCCTCTCATTGAAATGGAGAGAAAAAAATGCCTTAAAAATGCCATTTCAGCCCCCTTCCCATTTTTCAATGTATTACTCTGTAGCCCTTTGGCCTGTTATAGCCCAGTGGTATAGCCTTTGACTGTAGATCCTGAAGTTGCTGGTTCAAATCCCACTCAAATCTTCTTTTACCTTATCTATAAGATTAGATAGATAGATAGATAGATAGATAGATAGATAGATAGATAGATAGGGAAATTGCTTCCTGCTTTTGACATTTCTAGACTCATTCATTCTCCATTGACTTCCGGTCTGCTTAACTCATTGGCTGCCAAAGACGTCTATAGACGTCTTTTATGTTTTTCAACGAGAGTGGCTGGGGGACGATCTGCTAAAGCTTGTCCGTAAATATCGGCTTCTAGACAGAGTATGTAGTAACAAATTGACCCTCTAGGGGGCAGTGCCACTTTTGATGGGAGATGAGCATAGACTGTAGGCAAATAAGAAAAAGGGAACGGTTCTATGAGAGAACATGTCGCCGGTGAGACGCAAGTCCAGGAAGAACGGAATAAGGTAGAAACACATTTTTTTTCCTGATGAAAGAAGAGAGTCTACTCTTTCTTTTGGTGTGTTCGGTGTTTACATAGTCATAGCACAAACTATTCTGTGGCTCTTGAAAAATCAGTCAAAATGCTCCAAAAACTCTGGCAGTTTGGGACTATCTGTTCTGAAAATGGCTGGCAGTCAATGAGTTAACGATTACGTAATGACTCATTAGTGAGCTCCACCAATCAGCTGCTGACTGGCTGGTTTGTGTGTGTGTGTGTGTGTGTGTGTGTGTGTGTGTGTG
>CAJRST010038556.1:2231-12745 GCA_907169785.1 Menidia menidia
GTGGGTGACCTAAGAAGTCGCTGATTGGACTACAGCTCGTTTTACTTTTGAACCGGAAGTTATTCTGGCTTTAGCGTGTTTTTTAAAAACATGAATGTTCTCCGTGATCCAAACCTTACTTCTGCTATTCGAGAGTATTTTGACTCAGGATATACATATGAGGTGATACTGGACATGCTTCGGACCAACCACGAAGTGTCAGTTAGTATGCGTTCACTAAAGACTTATTTGAAAGAAGCAGGGCTGCATAGAAGAGGCAACTACTCTCCACTTCGGGAAGTGAGGTGTGCCATTATGGCCGAGCTGAGAGGACCAGGGCAATTATTTGGCTATCGGACCATGTGGCAAGTTCTCAATCAAAAACACAACATGCGTGTTAAACGTGATGTTGTAATGAGACTGCTGAGGCAGCTGAATCCTCAAGGCATCGCTCTGAGGACTCGCAGGAGATTTACAAGACGCACCTATCACTCTATGGGGCCCAATTACATATGGCATGTAGATGGCTACGACAAACTGAAGCCATTCGGCTTGGCCATCTCAGGATGCATTGATGGATTTTCGAGAAGAATGATGTGGCTTGTTTGTGGGGCAACAACAATCCTTCTGTCATTGCCCAGCATTATATAAACTGTGTCAAGAGTCTTGGAGTGATACCAATGAGACTACGAACAGACCTCGGCACAGAGAACGGGACTATGGCAGCAATACAGTGTACCCTCCGCCACGCGCATACAGATTATTATGCTGGGTCATCAAGCCACAGTTACGGATCATCCACAGGGAATCAACGCATCGAGTCATGGTGGTCTTTTTTCAGAAGAGGAAGGTGGGTACATATCTGTGTTTTTCAGATGTGAAGTACAGCGAAAGCTGATCACGGTCGGAAATCCATGGAAGCATACAGTCTGAGTTTAAAAAGGATTTGTAAAGTACGTCCAAACTCTTCATGTGAAAAACAAGGTTCTGGTGACTTTAGTAACATACACGTAAGCTATATGTTAGCCAAGCAAATTTTGCAAGTTCTGCAGTAAGTACTACAATACATATTTGTGATATTAATTTTAATATTACACACAGGTGGGTAGAGTACTCAAAAATTGTAATGGAGTAATAGATGTTACATATTTTTACTGTTTATAAATAAGGGATGAGGTGAAAGCTACTTCTAAGCTTGTGCTTTGTTTATTGTTGTCATGGCAACTCCATAGGAAGTGCCTATTGAGTGAAGAAATGTTGGAGGGGGGCCACCCGCTGCCCGTCCGGGAACCCGGGGCGGGTCGGCCAATCGATATTTGGGCTCTCTGTAAGCCTTTAGTGTATCAAGGTTTAGTTTATCACTTGCAGTTCACACTGAGTGTCAAATACGCATCGCATATGTTTGGAAGTGTAAACAACCCCGCAAATGAATTTGAATTTCACAAAAATCTGACATGTGTGGTTGTTCGTCTATGTCTTTCGATGTTTGTGTAACCTTCCTCTCATCCATTGTGAGCCGGGATTGACGTCACTAACTAACTTCACATCTGAAAAACACAGATATGAACGCATACTAACTGACACTTCGTGGTTGGTCCGAAGCATGTCCAGTATCACCTCATATGTATATCCTGAGTCAAAATACTCTCGAATAGCAGAAGTAAGGTTTGGATCACGGAGAACATTCATGTTTTTAAAAAACACGTTAAAGCCAGAATAACTTCCGGTTCAAAAGTAAAACGAGCTGTAGTCCAATCAGCGACTTCTTAGGTCACCCACTGGGACATACCATTTCCGTTGTGTTTTCGTTAATGTCGTTGTGTTTTTGTTAATGTTGTTGTGTTTTTGAATTTGTATTTGTGCTTCGTTAATGTTGTTGTGTTTTCATTAATGTTGTAATGTTTTTGTTAATGTTGTAGTGTTTTTGAATTTGTATTTGTGCTTCGTTAATGTTGTTGTGTTTTTGAATTTGTATTTGTGCTTTGTTAATGTTGTAGTGTTTTCGTTAATGTCGTAGTGTTTTGCACCTCAGGGCCACCGTATTATCTACATCTTTGAAATTATTTTTAGTAGTCTGACTTTTTGAGTAAACTATTTGAAGTGCACACATTTAGTTAACTTTATTTGTCAGTTCTTTGTATTTTTTGTTAAAGACAATTAATTTCTTCCTTTTGAGTTATTAGTTTCCTTTGGACCTGCCCCTGGAAATGACAGATGAGCTCCAGCTGACTGAGGTCCACGGATGTCAAACTCCCTCAGCGGGCCGGTCCATTTGTTTACCAGGCGAAGGGGATATTTGGGTTTCTAGTTCATTTTGACTATTTATTTAATGTTTCTTCTTTTTGAAAGTTAGTTTAAATTTGATATTTATTTAATTTAAAGATTTAATAATAATCTCACTAATATTTGTTAGGTTCTTGTGTGTTTAGTTACCCCCTTGTGTGTGTTAGCAGTGGTCTGATCAGCCACTATTTAAATTTCCCTCATGTCTTGTTTGGGAGGTCAGTTTGTGCTTGAGTTTCTTTTGTTACCACTTGAGTTACATTTTGTTATGGTGACCTCAGTTTTTGGGCCCAATTTGTCATTTTTTAATTATTTTGGACATTTTCTGTAATAAATTAAGATTATTTTGGGAAATTATTTTACGTCTCCTTGGCTGGTCTATGCAAAACCCTCACAGAGACACACCCTTCAGAGCGTGATACACACCACCATAAAACTATTGTGGTTTATAGAGACAGTTCTTCTTTTAAAAACTATGTGACTTCTGAGGTCCAAACAAACATTACTGGGACTTAATTATTATCTAAAGTGTACAACTAAAACATCACCATTATTAGTTGCTGACACTGACTAACAGCCAGATAGCATCTTGTAACAGCTAAACAATAGATTGTCACACAACACAAGTGCCATGGCAATAATCTATTGTAGCTTTTTGGCTTAACCAGCCAAAATTGGAAAACCCATGATGCATTATAAGGACCTGGTATTTCCTAATTCTGTACATATTGATATATCCTCTTTGTGAGAAAATCATAATATCCAAGGAGTTGTCGGGAAGCTTTTCCTCCTCGTTAACTCTGACAGCATCTTCTGAACTCCGCAGTGGGTGGGGGTGTAAAGAAGAGCTGCGTTGGCCGGGAATCGAACCCAGGTCAACTGCTTGGAAAGCAGCTATGCTAACCACTATACCACCAACGCCATGCATGACAAAGAGGAACGTATGAAAATGGGCCTCAAGCACACACAAATTAACTCCTTTTACAAATGATTAGCTGACTATGTAACTGCCCGGTCTTTCCAGTTCAGGTTAAAATCACCCACAAGGGAACTAACATGATAATCTGTATTGCCTATCAGAAGTACACATAAGAATAGATTTACAATGACTTGCTGCGGATGTGCATAAATCAGGGTGGGCTCAAACCTCCATCTTTTCAGTTAACAGCTGAACACACTGCCTGCTTGTGCCACAGAGACTGCTCATGGATTATTGTGGACCTTCTCCTCAGTGTGCTGTTTGTAGCTGTGACTATTTCTAAGTGTATCTGATAGGCAAGACAGGTTATCATGTTAGTTCCCTTGTGGGTAATTTTAACCTGAACTTGAAAGACCTGGCAGTTCTATAGTTAGAGATCATATCTAACAGGAGTACATTTGTGTGAGTTCTGGTTCCATTTTCAAACGTTCCTCTTCATAATGCATGGCGTTGGTGGTATAGTGGTTAGCATAGCTGCCTTCCAAGCAGTTGACCCGGGTTCGATTCCCGGCCAACGCAGCTCTTCTTTACACTCCCATCCACTGCGGAGTTCAGAAGATGCTGTCAGAGTTAACGAGGAGGAAAAGCTGACAAGCTTTCCCAAAACTCTTTGGATATTATGATTTCCTCACAAAGATATCATGGATATATCAACATGTACAGCTTTAGGAAATAACAGGTTTTTTCAATGCATCATAGTTTTTCTAGTTATTGCTGGTTAAGCCAAAAAGCTAAAATATATTATGGTCATGGCACTTGTGTTGTGTGACAATCTATTGTTTGTACACTTAGAATAATAATTAAGTCCCAGTAATGTATGGTGGTGTCAGGTTAATATATCTTTATGTTAATGAGCATTGTCCCTTTAAAGTCCCAGTAATGTTTGTTTGGACCTCACAAGTCACATAGTTTTCAAAAGGAGAACTGTCTCTATAAACCACAATAGTTTTATGGTGGTGTGTATCACGCTCTGAAGGGTGTATCTACGTGGCGGCTGGTGAAAAAAAATCTTAGTGGGGCTGGTGTGCCAATAGATTTCCCTGCCTAACCCCCAGTACATGCTTTCAAAATAAAAGTCGAAAAATTACTACAATTACACAATAAGCATTTAATTCCCTTCTCAGAATCAGCAGTTTACAGATACAGTTAACCATTTACAGCTATATTGGTACTTATTTTAGAAAGGAACTGTATGACAAACAACTCTCAGCTCGGCTTGTCAGGTCCCAGCTCCTTTACATGGATTTCTCCACCATCGTCCTTCTCGCAAAAGGGTAAAGATCTCACTGAACTGTGTGAAAGCTGCTCTGTCATCATCGCCATCATCTCTACCTCACTGCCTGACTGACTACTAGCTACATCACCTGTATCACTGTAAGAGGGGCGAAGATTCCAGGGGCCCTAACGCAAATCCTTTTGGCGATGCTGATTGGCCAAACATATATTAATCTTCCCTAGCAACATTATACAATTGGTTATTTAGCTGCACTTCAGGGGCGCTTTGAGTGAGCGCCCAAGAAGAGAAATGATACGTTCTGTGGGTGAAAATGCACTGTTGAATGAGAGTTAATTGGTGGAAGTGTTGTTTTGATCATTTATATTACATGTAGCCACATACTATTAAGTAAAACTGACATTGATGATACTTTAAACATATATATAGAAAATGACCCTTTCCCCTCCACATCTAGGGGGGCAGCGCCCGAGCGCCCCCCATGGGCCAGCCACTAGTGGTGTATCTGAGCGTGGCGCTAATAACGCCAAGGTCATGGGTTCAAGCCCCATACTGGCCACATACCTCTGATTGTGTTGTACTTGTATGGAGGAAGCTTTGAAGCATGTTGTACCCAGAACATCTTCAGCCATCAATCACTCATAAATCAAGCTTTTTTTGTCCAGGACCACAACAATATCCCTTATGCCTTATTAAACTGAGTGTGAAGTGTCTTCTTCACTTCAAGGAAAACTAAGACTTTGTGCCAACTCACTGAGGTGAAAATGTCTCCACCTTTAGATCTTCAGTCTAACGCTCTCCCAGATGAGCTATTTCAGCTCGTTTCAATCCAAGTCACCAATACTAGTATATCCGGCAGTGTGACAAGACGGTAACTATTCACAGCACTGTGTTTTGAGAAGAAACTAGCCGATCATCAGGTATCAGTACATGTATAAGTAAGGTTCTCTGGCTCTAGTAGCTAGACAAAAAGGACTCAAGCTCAGTTCAGTGCAGAGTGCAGCTTGTAATACACGATATAAAGACGATCTCCTCTAGCCTGTTGGCAGAAAGACCAGCCTTTGGATCCCCTGAAAAAAAAAAGTTTAAACAAAGGAAAAAAGAACATGTTTACTGTTGTGTAATATTTACCTAGCTCCATTTTTGTAGATCCAGGGGATCAGGGATCTTAAACGTTTTCCAGGCCAAGGACCCCCAAACTGATGGCGAGATGGAGCAGGGATCCCTAACGATATATATTGTATGAAATTGTTTTATATCAAACTGGTCCTATAGTGCCATTTGTAAATGTACCTTGTTATCGGGCATTCAATTAATATTCTTAAGCATGTGCGAGGTACTGTGAGTAGGGCGGCCATATCACTGCCATTTATAAACACAATAAACTGATACGTGCCAAGATCAACAATGTCTGTCAATTGCATGTAATCATGCATAAAAGCTATTCAAATGGACATTTTTTAAAAATAAATGTGGAAAGGAAAATTAGTGATGATTAGTGATCTTTAAGATAGTTACAGAATATCTCTCACAAAATAATCTCCTTGATACAAACTAATCTGGGTTTAAAATTGCCACTCCACTGAAACGGCTCTGTTGTCTGTGACAAAAGCCTTAAAAGAGGCGAGAGCAACAGGGAAGTCCTCAGTACTTAGCCTGCTTGACTTATCAGCTGCATTTGACACAGTCAACCATGAAATCCATCTTTCTATACCTTCGAACATGGGTATCACAGGGAGAGCACACCCCTGGTTTGAATTGTACCTCATTGGTCAATCATTCAAAGTATTCTGGCTTGTCACATTTCTGCAGTACACCACATCATCATCGGGGTTCCTCAAGGTTCAGTACTGGGACCTCTTCTTTTCGCCATATACACCACCACGCTGGGCCAGATCATTCAATGACATGGTTTCCCATACCACTGTTATGCTGATGATACACAACTTTATCTGTCAATTCCACCTGATGACCACACGGTCTCAGCACACATCTCAGACTGTCTCTCTGACATATTAAAATGGATGAAAGCCCATCACCTCCAACTGAATCTCTTTCAAACTAAACTGCTTGTTTTCCCAGCCAAACCAACCATACAGCACAATATTTCACATCCAGACTGTATCCCTGTCTCTGACTCCATCAAAGGCAGCAAGAAAATTGGGTGTCATGATTGATGACCAGCTGACTTTTAAAGATCATGTTACCTCTGTCTCTCGATCTCGTCGCTTCACACTATTAAACATAAGAAAGATCCGGCCATAACTAACTCAACATGCTACCCAGCTCCTTGTGCAGTCTATGGTTATCTCCCGCCTCGACTATTGTAACACCCTCCTGACTGGTCTCCAGCCTGTACGGTAAAACCATTACAAATTATCCAGAACGCGGCGTCTGGTCTTCAATCAGCCCAAAAAGTCTCACGTCACTGAATTGAAATTCAAATACATGATGCTAGCCAACAAAGTGCTTTAGGGTACGGCTCCCGTTTACTTGAACCCTCGTGCGAAGGCTTATGTCACAACTCCGGTCTTCAACGGACTGTGGTCTTGCATGCTTAAGACAATTCCTGACTGAATGAAGAAATTAAATTGTTTGACTGTTTTAAACAGGGCAGGGACAGAAGATACTTTGAGTTTATGGAGGAAAACCTGCTCCTGACCAGGTTAGTTCAGGGGAGACTGTTACTATGGCAAGACAGACAAAGGTGGAGCAACTTCTCTTTGAGAAAAATCTGACTTTCTGTCATTTCAGATTTAACAAACTCAGAGTTCTTCTTAAAACCTGCTTGATGAAACGGAACCCAGGTCCAATACTGGGGTCCTCAGACAGAGGGAGAATCAATGTCGGTTCCAGAAACAGAACGACACCCAATGCCTGTCAGCACAATCCTGTGATCATATAGTGGTCAGTACTCTGCGTTGGGGTCGCATTGGCTGTGATCGGCTCTGTTCTGTCTGGCGTGGTGAGGACTGGGTCTTCATGCTCACGTGGGGACTTGTTCTCCACCAATGGACCTTCTTCCTCTGTCACCCCCTTCAGCAACATTGGGTCCATTGGCTCTGTGTTTTTTTGCCCTGGCTTTTGGTCCCTCTTGTCTCACCTGCTGTTGCAGTGCAAGGTTGCTGCTGGCCATTCTGTCCACACTTTGCTTTCCCCTGGTGGATCCGTACTCCCCTAAACGTGGTCACTTTCCCCCACCCACATGCACACCTTCGGAGGACCTTCTCCTCATTTCCTGGTGTTCTGGGTCTCTCGTTATCCTTTTCCGTTTCCGTCGTCACCGTGTAGTCCGTGCTGTTGGGCCCATATTTCATCCCGCCTCTCGGAGGGCCCACGGGTTGTTGCTTCTTTTTGTTTTTCGTAGTTGGGTGTCTCTCTCGTGAGAGACCAGTGGGTTGGGTAACTAGCCGCCCACTCCCCGTGTGGTCTTTCCCTGCCGTCATCCAGACTTCCCTGGACTCCAACTGCCCTATTCACAGTAGTCACTGGGTATCCCAGAACTTCAGGATAATACAGGAGGGTGTTAAATCCTGCCTGGCATTGCTGCCTGTCGCACCTCCTCCGGTGCCCATGGGTCAGCTGCAGGGTCATCAGCCAGGAACCACCGTTCATCAACGTTTCGCCCCTTTAATCCTGGAACGTCTCCTGGTGGCGGGGCAGTCACAGGGACATCTCCCTGTCACACCCTGCAGCTGAAAGATGTTATTCCCTGCAACTGTTGTCTGGGGGTTAAGTGTTATTCCCCCAGGTTCTGTCCTTCCCCCGCAGCCAGAGCCAAAAGCTCCCTTTCTCCGCCTTCTCAGCCAGTTCCTTTGTTGCCTTCCTCAGCTTTCCTCCCGTGACTCCCACATCTTTCAGGAGGCGTATGGTCGACAACCCCGTGAAACCTCGGCATTCGACCTCCACTGGGTAGATGGTAGTCTTCCAGCCCGCCTCCCGGAACTCAGCAGCCAGCTCTGAGTACTTGGCCTTCTTTCGCTCAAAGGCGGCTTCGATCCCTTCCTCCATTGGCACAGTGAGCTCAATGAGGGCTACCGCTCTTGTCTTTACGGACCGCACCACAATGTCTGGTTGGAGAAATGTGGTGGTGATTTCTGTGGGAAACTGAAGCTTCCTGTCCAGGTCAACCTTCATGCTCCACTCCTGGCCAGTAGCGAAGGGCCTTGCGGTTTGCCTTTGCTTGACGCTTCTGATTCCTCCTTCTGCGACAAAGATGGTGGGGTCTTCTGCCGTCGCTGGTGTTCTGCGACCCTGTCTGCACTCCTCCAGCACTTCGGCCAGCTTTCTCAAGACCTGGTCATGGCGCCATCTATAGCGGCCCTGTGAGAGGGCCACTTTGCAGCCTGACAAGATGTGCTGGAGGCTTGCATTGGGAGCATTGCAGAGTGCACAACATTCCTCATTTCCGAACCACTGGTGGAGGTTCCGAGGACAGGCAAGCGTGTCATATGTTGAGCGGATAAGGAAGCTGAGTCTTGCCTGTGGGATCTTACACAAGTCTGACCAACTGATGTTCCTGGTTGAGATTCCCTCCCAGGTTGTCCAGCTTCCTTGCCGTCCCTGAGACACAGCCTTGATCTTATAGCGGTCTTCCTCCATCCTCGTCACCTCCGCCACCACCATTTCCTTTCTTTCCTTGCGGTGGGCCTTGGACAAGAAGCGTGGCGCTTCTCCCCATCCTAGGCCTGCTCTTCCTACCTGCACTCTGCCCACAATCTCCTTGTGCTGCAGCCGGCTTACAGCTTGGTCGACCTCGGTCTGGGCGTTCCACTTGCAGCCTGTCAGGACCCTGGCGTTAGCATTCCTAACCGACTCATCTGTGGACTCCCGAAGCTCGAGCACCAACCTGGTCTCTTCTTGCTTGTAGCCCAGCTGTAGCGATCTTAGAGGTAGCTGGAGCATGTTCATCCCAAACAGGCCGGCTTCAGAGATGCAACGTGGCAGCCCCAACCACTTTCGGATGAATGAGTTGGCTTTCCCATCCATCCTACTCACGGTTGATGAGGGGATCTCACTCATTTTTATGGGCCACAGCAGTCTCTGGTAGAGTGTGAATTGGTAACACCAGACCTTGTATTTGCCCGGCAGTTTGCTTTGGTAAATTATCGTCAGAACGGGGGCGGAATATTAAATCGTTTATTAGTTTGTTTTTTACGGTAGTGTTTTTATGAGTACTAGTAAAGTTTCGGTACCTTTTTTCCTCGTTCTCTTATTGATGCGCTAGAAAAGATGGCCTTCGTTACTTTAAAATAAACCCTCCTCTCACGTCACGTGACCGTTGAGGTAGGTATTAAATTAAACAAACACTAGTGAAAAGCTCTCACATAAACCATTGAAAAAATGTACCTCTTTTATAACCTACTCAAAAGCTCTTATACAAAGTAGTGAGAACTATTCATATAAACTGGTGAAATGCTCTTTCATACACACCACTGAAAGGCTCTCATGTAAACTGGTCAAATGTTTGACCAATAAAATCATCATCAAAGTAAAATAGGACTGGAGTCGAAGGGATGATTCCTATTCTCCTATCAGATGTATCCTCTCAGTTCAATATCCTACCACAGGCTAAACTTTGGTCAGTTTATCTTGAGCAACAGTGGAAAAAAAGACAAAGCACCACACTGCTTGGTCCATGAGAAGAAAAGCCACATTGACTACAGTCTGGCTTTCTGCTGCCTCCTGGAAGTCCAGCCACCATCTGAGAACATCCGATTACTGAGAGTCCATGAGAAACTGTGTTTTTCTGACCTTAAAACCACTTTAGAGTGTACAGGGAACTCAGTTTATCATGAACTAGATTCATACTGTGAAGTCCTAGGTAACTTTATTGCCATTGTTCTTATTATGGATTGATGAATGGTTATAATTGGCTGTTGACTATATATTTTTTGTATTAAAATTTTCACTGTGTTCTCTCTGTTTCACTCTTTCTGGTACTGACCGCTCCAAAGCATCATGACAGTACTGAGAAACAGGTTTATTGTCATGTCTGCATAAAGCTCTAAAGCAGAAAGTTTGTTTATTGGTGATAAT